>VWYH01005557.1:0-31579 GCA_013399365.1 Pampusana beccarii | reverse complement strand
AAAAAAAAAAAAAAAAAAAAAAGGCAAAAAACCCCCCAAAAAAACCACACAAACAAAACCAGCAGCAACAACAACAAAAAATAGCTAAGTTTTTAAGATCAAGTGATCAAGAAGGATTATATCTTTTTTTCGTTGTAGACTGATTTTTGGTTTGGTTCTTAGGCCAGTACTGAGAGAGGTTTTCATTGCATTAATCCTCACACTGTTTTCCTCAGTTACTTAATACAGAATTCAGTGTGCATATGTAACAAATTTATTTTTCTCAGTGTATACCAATTTCTATTTTTTCAAAAAAAGAACTCCACCCGTCATGAGACTTCTCCTTATGCCTGGCTTATATATAAGATTCTCTCCCCAAACTTCCTTGAGGACATTCGATTCTGATTATTCTGAATAATTTTGCAACTATAAACATTACCATCCATTCCCTCAGGACATTAAGGACCTAGCTATACCTACGTATAGCACTCATTCTCCAAAGAATTCTTTAAATAGACAAGCATCTGAATATAGAAGCCTCACATCCTAAATCTGCTCTTCATCTCTGACTTTCCGGGGACAATGGACCAGTGCACAGGAGGAATGATCCAGAAATCACTAAGATATATGTGCAGAGTCATTGATCATAGAAAAATTGCACAGAAAGTAGCTGCTGCTCAACCCCACCACCAAGGTAATGAATGGGTTTACCAAATGACACATTCCTCCTACTCTATAAGGAGAAACATCCAACTCCAGGACAAGCACAGCCTTTCAGTGAGCTTGCATGTAAATAGTATAATTTTACACTGAAATGAATACACGTACTGCAATAAAAAAAAATAAAAAAGACAGAAGAGGGAAAAGGAGAGGATTGTTAACACTTCATTGTCATTTGCCATCTGGCTGCATCTAACAAAGAAGGTTTTAACGCAAATCCAAAAATCTTAATTTAGTCACTAAAAGACAAAACTGAAGACCTCTCTAGAACTGTAACTAACCCTTTAAGTTTCTCATGACAGAAGAAACAAAGTTCCTTTCTATTGTGCCAGATAAGGTGGTTAAAAATTGTCTGGTAATGGACTGCGTATGAATGTTTCCCCTTTTTGACACAAAAAATTGTGAAACAATTTTTGTAAGGATAAAAGACAAAGAAGAAGAAAGTTTTAAAGTGTACTTTTAAAAACTTTTTTCAGTTTGAATTTGTGGAGATGTTTTGTGTGTTCAGACAGTTTATGAGCTGGGAAAACAAAACAAAACAAACAAAAACCAACAACAACAATGACAAAAAACCTAAACAGGTAAAGCAGCATAAGGAGAAAGAATAAGACATTTTTTCTCCAACATTTGACTGTAACATCATTAGGAAATAAAGTAACACTCAAAGAAAGGAACTGTCTGGATCATGTGTATCTATCCTCTTCTGTTGCAAGAAAATGTGGCATGAACTTGAAAAGATCCATCTTCAGCTATTTTGGGGTTTTTTTCTCTTGCTATTTCTCTTTTCAACACTTTACAGTTTTGATCTGGAAGTAACGCTTTAACTTTTAAATGTTGACACCTAGAGTGTAGCTTTTTAAATGTGAAAAGTACAGTTTATCTAAATTTCCATGTCATTTAAAGCAGAAAGATACTGAGAATTAATCTAAAGGTGTTGGAAGCTGGGGGCTGGAGGCAGCATTTCTTCGAAGTTTGGGGTTTGCTATGAGAAGAATTAGAATTTTTCAGCACCTACATTCTAAAGGGAGATTTTTTTTCCCTCCCATTAAAAAGAGATATACATTTTTAGGACTGTTCTACTAATGAATTATTCTCCCTACTCTGCAGAAATTCAGACAACTTACCAGAAGTGAGATATGAGGAGTTGTATGTCTAATATCGGAGCAAGATAACCAGGAGACTACTACTGAGAACAACACTACTGTTGGCACTGCTGAAGATAGGAAATAGGTATTTCCCATCATCAAACAATAAAAGATGAATCAGTAATAATGTCTGCTAATAGGGGCATTAGTAATGATTTCAGAATATGCATGTATTCTCTGGGAATAAAGTTTAAAAACACATTTAGAGTCAAACTTTACCACTCCTTAGCCAGTATAGGGAAAAGCATGTTCTAAATTGATCTTAACACCGAGGAGGCATGTAAATACATACTTTAAAACAGATGTCCTTCGTGGAGAAAGACACATGGAAGTGCACTACACACAAATAATTAACAGATAAGTGTAAACTCATATTAGCAACCATAATAAATTGTAATATATCTAAAGTCCTATACTGAAACAAGATTTGTGACCAGATCATGTGAAAAAGTAAAAGAGGTTTATGAAATGCCCTGTTAGTACATACTATAATGAACCATGTTTTCATGCATAAAAATAAAATGCAGGTCTTACTGAAGAGGATGTGACTTTCCAAGAAGCACCCTACAAATGCATAATCAATTGCTTATTGACTTAAATAGTACATGTAACGACCCATTAAGAGGAATATTAGAGAAACATCATAAAGAGACAAAAGTGTTCCTTGGTTTTTCGAAAGATTGTCACAGACAGAGGTACTACGGAAAACTAAGTCAGCAATGACTTTGAAGCAGACCTGCCTAGAGTTTCAAGAGGGCTTCCCAAAGATAATCTGAGGCTTCTAAGAACACAAAATCCAGACCTTAACAGAATAGTCACAAAAATTCCTTTTTAAATAGAAAAAAACCCACGATTCTTAGGTGGGGGAAAAAAAAAAAAAGGAAGAAAGAAAAAAAGAAAAATTATGGCTTACATATGGTTTACTCCTTTCCAGACACTGTTCCTTGCTCCCAGGCTTGGTTATATGCCACTCAGTAACCCTAAGTGGCAGGAAGCCATCTATAGGCCACCTGAAGTTTCCATCTTTCCCCAAGAGGCCAGCCTTGCTGTCTTTGTAGTAAAGAAAGTAAAGCAAGAATATGACAGCCAAAATCACTTTCATTCTTATAAGCCCATTTGTTCAAGCCTTTTCATTTGGTCTGGTCCCCATAAGTTTGCCCTCTGTGGACAGAGCTATTAATTGTGTTCCAACACAGGAAACAGCCCATTAAAGCGCTGTAGTCAAGAGCAGACAAGCGTGGGTGCATTGTCTGAGTATTTGCTGTCTCTGTTCAGCTACTGGCTTCTGAAAACCCACCTCT
Source organism: Pampusana beccarii (assembly GCA_013399365.1). Taxonomy (NCBI): domain Eukaryota; kingdom Metazoa; phylum Chordata; class Aves; order Columbiformes; family Columbidae; genus Pampusana; species Pampusana beccarii. Next base: position 28,434 of record VWYH01005557.1, on the reverse strand, counting down.
AAGGCTTGTAACTATTCCTCCCTACTCTAAAAGGAGACAGGCAAGCATAAAACTGCCCAGACATAAGCTGGATATTTCCAGCCTCAAACAAGAACAATAACCACAGCCAAGTCACACCAGTGCATGTTTGGCACAGCAGGAACAATTAAATATGAGCAAAGATTATGTCAACAGGCATCCTAGCTTCAGAAAAGCCTTGCAAGTGAAGGTAGACAGTGCCCATGAACTACTGACAAAGCAGCATGAATTAAAGTCTTGATTTGAATCAGCCTGCAACTGGGTACGTTAAGAACAGACAATTTTAATTCATTTTTTCTTTTCTTTATTGTCGAGCACAAAGCTGCTAAAGAAGTGACTATGATTAAGGCATTTTTCAAACAGGAATTAGAGTAAAAATGGTAGTACAAAGAGGCGTTGTATGTCTAACATACAGCTGTTTAAGGAAAGAATCAAACAGAAGATGTTGCAAAAATGCAGTCTTTCATTTTCTTCTGGGAACAGATCACTGATGAGAGAAAAGCTGCAGAATGTTTTATGTTAGCTTCAGTACTTGAAAAAGGAACAACTAACCACAGCCTGCTTGAACACAGTATCAGAAGACTGGTAGAAAGCATGCAAGTTCCTTTGACACTATATTGATTCCCTTAGCTTGTGAAGCATTTGTTATTTATGCAAATGTTTCTGACAACCAGTACGAGATAAAATGTGAATAATTTAACATTAATGTATGACCACTAGGGATAATTTGAATATGTCATAAGACAGTCTCCTAATATGTATTTGAATTTTCAAAGATCGAGCCATAATCAATATTTTATTGGTATTTTCTGCTCAGCACTAGGAAAAAAAAAAAAAATTAAACCTGGCTGTATTTCAAAAGGATTCTGAATGTATTCTGCTTTATTTTTTTATTTTTGATCAACTATACTCTGAATACATTTTACCTGGGTCCATTGCAGCTGCACAACCATTTGACACAATATTGCTGTTTATCAGAATAAAGATTCTGTAAATCATTTACAACAATAGTAACATGAAGACAAAAAGTGTTCTGTCTAAACAGATTTCTCTCAAAAATATACATTCCATCTTTGATGTTTATGGTTTTCAGACAGTCTAAGTGTATGGACAGCTGAAATCTTCCTTGTGTCAGTACAAGAAATTGCAAAAAAACCTGAGAATGTAAACAGTTTTCTAATGCAAATATCTTTTAATATAGATGAAGCAGTTATTCAAATCCTCATGTTCTCCTGGATGACAGCTTCAATGCAAGATTGAACATAACAACTTGCATTTCCCATGGCAGGGGGGGAAAGGTATTTTTCCACATTGAAACAATGGCAACTACACATTTTATCTAAAAATCGGATCCAAATGACTTAAATTTTTATTATTAAAGTGATACAGATAACCATCATAACACAGTAGACTGCAGAGAGATGCCAGATATCCCAAGGTCTGTACTCTACACCATCGCCAGTCAGCTCCATCTACACACTCTCCCAAGAGAAAGAGGAATCTGATTTAACATCATGTCCATTCAGATGAGATCTGAACAGAAGTTCAGACAGACGAAATCTGAGACACATCAGTCCTGAGGCCTTGCAAACTCAGTACAGAGTTTACAGCAGTGGCACTGTGTTGCTGGGTTACACGGCAACAAAATACTTTGTCAGATGAAACTCTTGTGGATATATTTTGTTTGCCAACAAGTCGCAGTCTTTCCACCAATACTAAAGCTTTTAAAACTGCTTCAGGTTATTACAAATGATGATTGCACGCCACATCATATCTTGAAAGTAGCCAGATTCTAGTTCACAGAGCAAAAAACAGGGTCACTCTGCTGAATTCTGTTGTTTGCTCTCATACCTGAAAAAGTGTGTTAAATAACATATTCACTATAAACAGATGCCAGCACCTAACATAGAACTGAGTAAACAATAAATGAGGTCAAGTATCCTGTGTTATTTCAGATATAACCAAAGTCTCATAGGTTATAGCATCTTTACTCAGAGAGTACAGCAACTACTTTATACTCTGTTTAGGCATGAGTAAGGGTTGCAGTTTTAATTCTTACCCTTTCAAGAACAATCTTTTGATATGCTTAGCCCCACAAGCAGGTAATGGAGATGACTGAATACATATTGAAATTGTGCATACCTGGAAGCTACTAGGGGACATTCTTTAGGAGCCTCCCAGTGACAGTGCAGTTCTGCATAAATGCAACAGAAAACTGCACCTTCAAAGCTCTAATGATCCTGTCAGTGAGACACAGGAAAATTTTAAACCTTGCTATAGCTAGAGCTTGTAAAAGAGGGTTGTGGAGAAAAAAACAATTGTGTTTACTACTTAGTTGAGGATGAAAATCTTGCAGTGTCATGCAATTTAATTTTTAAAACTTGTTGGGCAGCTTATGGAAAGTATATTTACATAAAGGATGTTATCGCTAGTCAATAGTAGTGAACAACAGGTGATGTTTCTTAAAATGCTTTAGGATTAAAAACTCCTAAAGTAGCATTAAAACTGAAGCTGTTTAACTGCTAGATGTAGTGTGCTCAAGACAGGAATACGAGATGGTTTAATTTTTACTGAACTTTACCTTTATGGAAGTGAACAATTTAAATGACTGCTAATTGCAATCTGCTGATTCAGAACTGTATGCAGAGTGCATTGGATCTTTTCTTGTAAGTTAGTGGTCTTCGGATAAAACCCATGAGGGATATGGGCAGCAATGTTTACATTTTCTATCCACTGAATGCCACAAGTACCTAACACATTTTTTGCTCTGTAAAACTGTGGTTTCCACGCTTAGCTTCCTCTTTGCCTCTATAATAACTATGTTTCAGATATCTTCATGCTAAGAATTGTACTGTGAACTGTGCACCTTTCAGATATGCTGCCTAAACATCAGATTTGCAGTAATAACAGTCTGCTGACCTATACAACATTTCACTGGATTGGCAAAAAAGCAGCTACTCATTCACCAAGTCAGACACCCTTGACAAAATTCAGAGCTTTAACGAAATTCTGTAAAGATTACTGGGCTTGTGTTTCATGACTTAAAATGTAGTTTTAAGAGAAAATGGTGTGTTGGCTTGCAGCAAAGCAGTCTTTTTCCAAAAGGGTAATAAAAGTTAAACTTTATGTATGTTTGCGCCTCTCCAGGGGCTCTGCAAATATCTGATCTTTCACTTAGTCAGCAAAACTGAAAAACTGGATCCACTCAGATATCGGGCAGTAGACTCTAGCCTTCAGCTCAAGAATGTGTAAAATGAAAGCCTTTTGTATGGATATTCAAGATTTCTGAGGTTTCCTATGTTTACCATTGCAGAAATACAAGAAAATTCGTTAGTTTGCAGGGTTGCTTTTAATGGGGATCACATTTTTATCTGCGTGAACATCTTTCTAGGTCTGCCTTTAGCAGGAATTGAAAAGTAATTTCCTCTGCATATCAACAGCATCCTGAAAAATCTCTGTAGTGCCTTCCAAGTCATGTTTCTGTGGAGTCTATCCAGTGTAATCACATGTGAGATCTTATGAAGGCATAAATCCAAACAAGGCTGTGAGTGTCTATCATTCACAGAATGTGGGTAGTGGGCATAGATATGTTCATGATATTGACGCCTATGATTGGCTGACATTTGGTAAGTGCCTGTGGGTAGGATGGGTTTAGCATTAATCATCTGTGGCATGGGTTAAAAGGGTTTTATATGAGTCAGTACACTTTCATCTGTAAAAATCTGGACCTTTATTTTTAGAACAACCCTTTCTGAATGAATAACTTGCCAACATTTTGATCTAAGGATTATCTAAATGATCTTCTGCAGTCACAGAAATGAACAAATCTATGTGTGCCATTTTGCTATAGATAGAAAGCTGTAACTATGCTAGACTGGTATATAGTAGGGCAGAGCAAAACCTTAAGCATCTTCTGCATCCTTTCAATAAGTTGTCTTCTATTTGTTGGTTTTGGGGTAGAAAAGAAAAAGGAAAACGAAAAAATCAAAAAAGCAATATAAGACAATAATACCTTCTATTAATAAGTTTCAAAAGTGCAATGCAGCTCCTGAAGCTGTAGCAGATATTACCTTTCCCTGCATGATCAATGAATGACTTTTAGTGGTACCTCTACAGTCACTATATCAATTTAACCATTATAATGATCATTTACTCCAAAGTATTTTCTGCTGTACCATTCTGCTTTCATTTGCTCTGCATGGTTGCATACTTACTCAAATGCTAAATGACAAAGTTGACTGCTGTTATTTATAAAGCACTGTAACCTAACATAGAAAGTATTATTTCAATAAAAATAGGTCCAAAAAATTATTAAAAATTTAAATTTCCATATGAATTGCCAGTTTTTGCAATACTTTCAACAGAAATTAGAATTTCTGGCTAAAATCAAGGAGAAAGAGCAAAATGAATGTTTCCTTATCCTCTGTGAAGGGTCCTGCATATCTGGTTGTCCTGTGGGGTATCTACTGCTGTTTTTTCCACATTTTGAAAATTCCTATCCTGATGTATAAGAGAATAAGTTACTAAATGTTAATAACTTCAGTGCGTATTACAGCGAAGGGAGATCACTCTCTGCCTTAACTTAGCATGTTCATGGAAATTCAAAGCACTTGGGCAAATTTAAATACCAACATGTAAATTTATGCTAATGTTACATTACTCCTTAGTAATGCAGGCAGAATTTCAGTAAGTAGTATTGGAAAGCTGTAAAACGTATATTCATATGTAATTTATGCAACTGTTTATGAGGAAAGCCTGATGGTAGAATAATTTTGTATAAATATTTTAGTCATTGATTCAGCTAATTTATAAATAACAAACTTGACTTGTAAATATTTTATTCAATGCAAAATGTCAAAATTCAATGGATAAATTATATGCAACACAACTCATATATCAGTAGTTGCATGTCACTACTCAAGGATTCAAAAGTATATTTTTCTGTGCTGGTATTGAGTTACCAATGAATTAATCTGGGGAGGTGTTTAATTTTTAAATTTATTGTCTGAATTTGATAAAGGCTTTTACCTTTGTAGTCAGTTCTTACAGAGAAGCTTGCTATATATCTAGTAAGTCATGATTCCATAGTCAAAAATAACAGTATCTTTGCCTAGAAGTTTGCCCTAACCCAGAGAACTGCAGCTAGAAATGAAAAATTATCAGACCTTACCTAACAGTGAAAATGTATTTGTTTGTACGAACTATATGCAACAAAGTGTACAATTCAATAAATAAAATTTAATATATTAAACAAAAAGTCTGTCATTTTTTGGGTGGGGCAGTAAGGGGTTTAAGTGTATCATAAACATGGCAATGACGTAAGCTTACAACACAATAAGAGTAATAAAGTTGCCAACAATAACACAGGAGAAACAAATGTTGAGCAAATATTTCCTGTATTTTGATGTAGATATGATATACCCTCACTGAAGATAGATATAAAATTTATTATATTGATAGAGATTAAGAAATAAAATGGGGAGTACCTCCAGCAGCCATAAAAGTGTAGCTGAGGCTATATGCTGATGTTACATTTTTAAAATAAATCTTGAAAAACTATTGAAACCCAAAACACTGAATGAGTGTTAATATTGCAACAATGTTCATTAAAAAAAAAAAAAAAAAAAAAGATAATCCAAATTATCAGTATAGGATGATCAGTTTTCAGAAGAAAGTACTTTCAGTAAAATAATTCTTCTAATAATTGTAGAAAGTTACTTTTAAAAACGTATATATATGTACACACACAAATATATACAAACTTTTGCAACTTTCCAGTTAAAGATACAGAAGGATGCAACATCAATAGAATACCTTTAAACAAATTACAAACCACCTACTAACTGACTAACTCTCAACTGTAGTTTCCGGTGAAGAATGACAAGAGACCTACTCAGATTTCACAGGGACTGATACAAGGTTTATCACAATTTAACATTTTCACTCATGTCCTGGACTATTAAACTTTTCCTGTGACAAAGATAACAGTGCCATTCACTTTATCCGGTATCTTACTTTCTTGAGACCTGGAATGCATTGATCAATCTATGTTCAACTATTTGTAAGCTCTGTGAACATTTCAAGACAAGTGAAGACTGTAAGAAGTGGCTTCATGTCCACTGTTGACAAGAAGTGTTGGAAAGGAGGTATCATGTCCATTAGCGACATACTATTAAAGGCCCCACACGAAGTATCTCTTGATGTCATATTTTACCAACCATTAAATAATTTTCTATTTTTATTTTGAGAAGCCCATATTTTAGCTGCTGCAGATGTTATCTTGCCTTCATAGGTACTCTTGAGCCGTTAATCTCTGCCCTTAATTTTGGTTTCAGGCTTAGGATATGGGAAAAGTACTAATCAAATTGTCCCCTCCGGGAAATTACAACCCAGTTTAAATCAGACATAGAAGAAATTGAACCTGAAGTTTACTCATCTTGTACCAATATTGTCTCCTTCGCTGAAGCAATTCTGCAGAAAGAGTTTATTTTAACTTAAATGTGGTACAGGAAAAAAAAAAAGTTTTTAAATGCTGCAAGCTATCTGAAAATAAAATTGTCCTTCTACATTCATATGTAATCTTAATAGCATTATATTTTCTCTAGTCACATGTTTGCACCCTAAATGCATAAGCAGTAAAGTCTCAACTGCTGTTTAAGCCCTATTATGCTAGGTGCTGTATATAGATCATAAATAAAGGTTCCTCCCTGAAGGGGTGTGTAGTTCAAGACATTTAGCCTGCAGAGACTTGTTCAGAAGATTAGTTTTCTTAACTGTGAGAAGAGTGACCATGTACAAACCTGCCTAAGTCATCCATCTAACTTTTTTGTTGAGGAAATTGTGCCAGTGACCTCAGTGGAACTGCTCACAGAATATTATAAACTTAAGTATCAGCATATGCCTTTGAGAGACCAAGGTCATACACGTGGTGCTTCTTGCCTTTTGCATTGTACATGATTTATGCTTATCTTAATGGTGTATTGTCAGATGAGAACTGGAGTCAGGCGAATTATTGTTCATAGTTTTAGTCTGATCACCCCAGCTGTATGGTATATTGTGAAATGTTGCCTTGGGGTGGTTCAACAGTCCATCTCTTATTAGTTTGCTTCTAATGTAACTACACTATGGCCTGAAAAATAAGTTTCCATTACTATATACAGATACTGCCATTAGCCTTCGCCTAACCAACTCTTTGGCTCATTCTTGTTCTTTTATACACTAATGAAGCAAATGTAAAGGAGAATACATTAAAACTTCACAAAGAATGAAAAGAAACATGTCTTAACATGACACTTTTTGAAGTCTGGTGTTATACATCCATGACATCAGTTTGAATAATGTTTCTTTGAGTCATAAGTCAAGGCCTGAAAGAGGTTAGCATAAAAGATTTTGATCACGAAAGTTATAAAAAGTTTTATAAAAACCTCTGTTAGCCTCACTAAGGCAGACATTGGAAATTAGTGTTTGACTTTTACCGTAACCTTCAAATACCATTAAATTTATCACACAAGAAGGTTGACAAACACTTTTTTACCTGATTGGCAATATTTCCATTCACTGTAGAATTTTGTAATAAAAGAGAAGCTCATGTGAAAAGCGCAAGAAAGGCCAAGATGCAACACAAAATATTTAGTGTTGGGATTGATATTTCTGCTTAGTACCTGAATTTTTCATCTGTATCCAAAACAGAGCATTATTTCTAGTGGATGCAGTTCATGTAGTTGGTCCTCCAAAGTAAAACAAGCAACTCACTCTACACAGCACTAATTCTCTTACAACTGGGGTATAGAACCTTTGTCATGGTATCCACTCTGTAATCATTACACAAAAATTATACACCACTATTTGTTTAGGAATATAACCTCATTATATTTAAGTTAATCTTGATTGTAAAGTGGATGGTAAAATAAAAATTACAAAACAGCCTGCTTCTTTCTAAAAATCTCGTTGTATCAAATAGTTGTAGGTAGAGTGAGTAACATCCATTTTGGGTTATAGCTGTAAATAGTAAACTCCAGTGTTGGAATTTCTCAGCAAAAGGATTTTAAGTTTGAAGTTCCACTTGTGGATTTATGACAGTGAAACCCCAAACCACACAGTCATATTATGTTATTTTAAGACAAGTTTCTAAATTGACTCCTATCTACTTGTGTTTGATGAAAGGTCCAAGCAAATCTTTGACCAAGCAGAAGTCTGTAAGAACTGGTGTGTGAATATCTACCAATATATGGAAGAACCTTTGAAATAATTATTAAAACTTATATCAGTGAATTGAAGCATCTGCCAGTATCTTCTATTACTGGGAAACAGGAAACAAAGAAAGAAATAAAGAAGTTGAAACTTTCTTTTGCAATTTTATCATCCTATGAAACGTGAAAATTTTGATTAGTAATTATTCACAGAGACAAATTACTCAAGTGCTACTTAAAATAAGCTGTCAACAGGAAAAGGATAGATATACTTGGCAGACTCATGAAATAGGGTTAAGACTTGAAATTAGCAGTGCAATTTAGTATTCAGATTATTAAAGAGGAATTGGGGAGAACAAAAACTCACAAAATTTGGCATGGAAAGAAAGGAACAATTCAACTGTAGAGAAATCATATTTATATGACATTTGGTGATGACACTTGCCTAATTAAATAAGAGGTAATTTCAGTCTTCTGTGATCTTACATAAACAGAAGAAAGATGGAAAATAAGATAATCTACTTTTGTACAGGTACAATACAGTATTTCAGTTATTCATACTATAGTATATAGTTAGGAGCATTGCATATTTGTTACCTGGACCATTATTGAATACGTATAAGAAAACACAGATTCATTGCAGGACTCAACATGCAGGGCTATTAATTTGAGTAAAACCTCCAAACTATCTCTCCAAAAAGTAAAACAGCTTTCTTATATGTAAAATGATTTTTCTCTCATCAACTTTTTCATAGCAACTATGGCCATGTATTACCACACCTTATTTCTACAGGAACACTTTTGTTGCAAATGTTCCAACTTCATAGAAGTTTTTTCTGTTTTTCTGTTTGCTGCTCAGACTTTGTTTCAGTTGTAATCATTGCTAACCCAGTCTCTTTGCACACATATCACATATAACTAGCAGGAAGATTTCCAAACAAAACTAGTGATGTATAGTTTGCATTCAATAAGCATGAGGTCCATAAATGTAAATGATTTGTCTATGTTGTCCATCAATCCCTTTTCCTGCCATTGAAAAGTCATCCTGGTTGATTCTCTTCATTTTTGAACCTCTTTATCCCGGTGCTGATACTTGTACGTCATTTCTGCCTCTGGTATTCAGACTTGTACTTTACCATGAAGAAAAAACAAGTTTCCTGATTACGTATTCCGTAAACACTTTTTACTGATTATTTTTTATTCGTTGATTGTCTTGTAATCATTGTTTTATGAGGTCTGCTAAAATCAGAAAAGCATATTTCTAATTTTAATGGACATTTTCTTTCTATGTTCAAGAGCTTATAATCAGATCTTCTGCACTGTGATACATGCAAAAGATTCTAGTCAGGCATCCAATTACATGTTCTACTATATGACATATCTTACCTTTCTGTTTAACAGTTTAAAACTAGAAGCATCATTGATGAATACTCTAAGTACATTACTATGTTCATTGACAGCCACAGGAATTTAATGCCGACACACTCAATTGCTACACTTTAAAAAAATTATATACATATTTACAAGACTACTGCGAATGTATGTGTACACACATATGTGTGACCTACTCAGAAATCTCCTCAGAAAAATGTAATATAATTTTCTGAAAAAAGTACAGGCATAACATTAAAATGTAAAAATTTTTAATTGGAAATGCAGATGTATTGCTGAATTCAGTGTAGACAGAACAAATAATGCGGCTAATATTAGTATTGCTTAATACTTCCCTTCAAAATAAATTATTTGTATGAGTTATGGTTTTGGCAAGCTTTCATGACTCAGGATGAAATTTTGCTAAGGCAACTAGTCAGCTCGTCATAAAGAAATGTGTTCTTTCACCTAGCTAAATGATCAACAAAATCTAGCACTTCACTTTGAAATATAACAGGGACTGTCCTAATTTCAGGTGAGCCTTGTGTCACTGTCATCAGTTGTTACCAAGGAAGAGTTAAACAATATGAAAGACCCACAATAAACAAATCGCACAGCACATGACAGTTTTGGCTCTTTTCCCTTTTTCTTTTTTAATGGAGATACTAAAACATCTTCATAAGTTTCTGGAAAAGATGACATTTTAACATTAAAACCAGAAGAAGTTAGTAGTTGAATATTTGGGTTTGGATGCAATAAGTAATGTATTAAACAACAGGAACAAATACTGAATAAACATACCATGCTATACATCTCCCCCTTGTGGAAGAAATCCCAGCCATCATTAGTTAAATTAATCACCAGGGCAACTGCTCTTGCACAAAAATCCTTCCCAGAAATAGCCTGAAGAGTGAAGATTTTCCTTCTTCTCTTTAAAGGTCTTGTATTTCTGCATGGTTCCATGTACTTGAGTATTTGTTTTTGCTGAGATAATCCACTTGCTCAAAATACTGACTACTGAAAGAAACACCATATGCTTTGCAATTCTATTGTCAACTCAAATCCTCTAGTGTTCTTTCTGTAGAAGAGTCTTCTCACAACTTCCAAATAATTTCTCACCTGCCTCGCCCAGGAGAAAATTTTCTTCTTTCATTAGGCCAAGATGTTGATACAGAAAACATATAAATAATGGTACAGAGATCATTGATCTGGGAGAAATTATTTTCAAGAGCAGGTTGGAGAACTCAAGAGTTTCATCAATGTGACAGTCTACTCCAGCAACTTTTGAAGAGATGAACACAATTCAGTAGGCAAATTCCTGGATCAAATTATCAAGTAGAAACGTATTTCGGAAGTCACCACCTGTAAAGTGATGTTTCTAACCCATGCTAGATAGGAAGAACAGTTTACACTGGGAATTCAATAACTTACTGTAGGTTTAAATTGCCATGGCTAATAGCCATGAGATAAACTACTGTTCCATTCCATTCCATTCAAGAAGCTTCCAAGTTGAGGCTTAGCATCCTGAATGATAACTAACAAGACTTTTGTTTTGGTCAACCAGCTCTTACTGCAGATGATACAATAATAAGAACCATTCCAAACATCTGCTCCTGGCCTTGACTAAGTAATTCCCAGAGCTTCTTCAGTTTCAAAACAATGCTGTAAAGGTTAGCATCACTATTTACTCTTGAAAATCTAAAACAGAAATGGGAGAGATTCGAACCAGGTCGCATCATAATGAAAACAGAAATATGATCCGCATCTCCTGTGTCTGAGCCCACTAGATTGTACCATGTGAAAAAAAAACATTGTAATTTCTGTTCTATGAGAAAGTTTTCATTACAATCTGAGACAGCTTGTTATGGTATTCAAGGAGAGTTATAGTCTTGGCAATTTCAAAATCTAAATTTCTCTCATATCCTTAAGGCCCTCTACTCCTTCTATTTATCAAAGACAAATGGAAGAAGAGCCCAGCTTCTACAATTATCCATGTAAGCAAAAGGTCATAAGAAGACTCCACTTCCGTAGGCAGTGTATGTGAATGCATGCAAAGCCATTATAGTCATCAACAACAAAGTACATACTTTGTTTTGAAATTGCAGACAAACTGAAGTGTGACAAATACACAAAGTATTTTTGTAAAGTGGTATCCTAAAAAGAAACAATATTGTGACAGTCATAAGCAAAACTAGTTCATTTCTCTATCTGCCAGGATTTACACAGGAATAATGAGGTAATTCCAAAATATCTGATAAATGTCATGTTTAGCCTTCAAGATGTTCAGAGCAACAACCATAAGAATGTGATGTTGGGTAATCTTTTATTTATCACTAAATTCCCACTTAAGTAATTTCAGACTATTCAGCTGCAGAGAGAACTTTGCCAGCTGGTACCTCTGGAAGCAAAAATTTCATGTTTTGTTCCTCCTGATTACCCTCAGAAAAAAAAATACCCTTTCAAAAACAAACTCTTCTACTTTTGGCTCCCTTTTATATGGGAGGTTTTGCAGTCTTCTGCAATGCCTTTAAAAACTCTTGATTTATGCAGAAGGGTAATTTGATATTCTTATAAACATTTTTAGAAAACTGTAAAACATACTAACTAGCCGCACAGTCTACAAATTGGCAGAGCTGGCCATAAACAAATGCATTTTCAAGCCTGCTTTGAAAGCAAACTTTAAAGATTACTCAGTAAGATTTTGCTTTCTCCTTAATCTATGTACAGACAACAGTAAACATTTCAGATTTATTTAGCTGCAACAGAAGATTTTACCAGGTTTATTTCTTTCCTCCCTTACGTTGTTTGCTTCATAATGAATTGTCTGAGAATATCAGGCTAAATCACAAAAGGTCAAAAGTCTTTTTGTAATCCTGTTTTATCATATCATATGCCATTATTATATTACAACATAGCAGAGAAGATTTTTTTTTTTTAATTTAATATTCAAGCTGGTTTATCTCTCGCTGACAGGCTGACAAATTTTTATCCTATTCATGAAGACTTCCTTTTGTGCAGAAAACTTTTTTTTTTTTTTTAAATGACTATCTGATGTTTTCCTGGATCATCTGTTTTAAACTTTCAAAGGCAAACAGCTAGAATATCTTTTTTTGAACAAAATATGGTGATGAACTATAGCCTACAAAAACCCCCTGGAACAATTGTATTTGCTATGTACTTTGACTTCCCCATCTTTTGTTTCTTTTCTAGACCACTGCCATGTAGGCAATCCTATGGGATAACTAGGAACAGCCCTTCCAGGCAAGCCTAGCAGCACATTTATCTCCCTGGGTTCCCACGTCCTCTTTCAAATACAATCTGATCCTACTCAAACCAGGTTCTTATAACAAGCCTAGCCTTGGTGGTGAGAGAGAACTTTTGAAGAATATTCCTCACAATATTTCTCTAACAATCAGGCACATCCCCTAAGCATTATTCTTGAAAGAGTACTGCACTGAAACTACATTATTGTTCGTATCCTGGATGTTGTGGAGCAATAAGGAAGGATATGAGCCAGAAGACATGGTGAACCCACCACCGCTCCCAGGTTGTGGAGAAGGTAGTGCCCTCACAGACCCACAGTATCTGAGCAGGGCTAGTGAGAGCAGGTCCAAGCACTCAGGCATCATAAGGCAAGGTGAGATATAAAGTCAACACAGGAAAATCAAGTAGCAACTCAGACCCACAAAAGAACAAGATTGAAGACAGCTACGGCATCACCCAGAGAAGAGACAAATACCCTGGGCAGAGCTTAAATTAAACCCCTGGACACATGGGCAAGTGTATTGGTGAAAGCCCCAGGTGAGACTGGTCAGGACCATTACAGCCTAATACTGCTCTGAGGGCCCCTATATTGAGAAAGCTCTTGTCAAGGAATAAGCATCACCTCAGAGGATGAAAACGAAAACTTTAGATTTGAAGCTTAGGGAGGACACTGCTTGGAGCTCACGTAATATGTGATTGCCACCTGGACTTAAGTTAATCTGAAATCATTTATAGCAAAAGTGAGAATCTGGCTCTAGAAGATGTATTTCTTCCTTCCTCTAGCAGTAATCCTCTTCTGACTCAGTCAGCCAGTGATTCAGTTTCACAATACACACAGAAAATACAACATAGTTCCTCTACTTTTTGTTGACTGCTTTTCCCAGATTTCAGTTGAAAGGATTTGACAAATAATCATTAATTCAAGTGTATCTTATTTTAAGCGAAAATGCTACTGTGAAAATCCTGAAAGCTGCAAAGGTATGTATGACTCAAGGACAGCTATTTTGGTGTGCATACCACATGAAGTTAATATGCAACTCCTGAGCATGCTAGAAGTGAGAGAAATGGCTTGACTGCAGGCCCTGTGGAAGTTTCTGGGTAGTTTTGAAGTCCTAGAAGACCATCGCAAATTCAAAGTACCCTAGGATTTCTCTGATTTACAACCTAGTCACTGCCTTGCAGCCCTGAAGAAAATGTACACAGAGCTGCTCTAGCCTCCCCGTCCTGTCGGACAGGGTCTACTGCCCAAGAAACCACAGAGATGAGCTAGCTTATTGCAGGGTTTATTTTGTCTCAATAGAACTAGTGGCAACAGAAATGAAAACTAAATTTGAAAATCTATCAGCTAACTACCACTCAAAACTACAGGTTTCCTGAGCTAAGTTTTAATTTTATAATTAAATTTCTTATGCCTCTTCTGGTAATATCAGAGGAATGAAATTATTTGTTTTCTTATTCAACAGGAAACTTGCAGAGAGGATTCATATAAGTAGTATGTTTTTTTCTCATTTTATCCTGTCAATCCCACCTAGAAAAAACTCTAAACTGTGATCCTGTTCAGCTAGTGTTGGAAACCTTTTACTGAAATCGCCAGTGCTGCAAGTATTTCTGTAGCGAACTATTGGGAAACTCAGGTGGAAGAAGTTTATGTAGTGTGAAAAAGGAACAGACCACATGGGAGGAATATAAAGAGACTGAATATGCAGGGATGTGGTGAAGAAGGCGAAACTTCACCTGGAAGCGAATCTGGCCAGGGATGTCAAGGACAACAAGAAGGATGCCCTGGTGATGGGTGATACAGAGAAGGCAGTGTTGCTGAATGCCTTCTTTGCTTCCTGATTTTTTACTGCTAAAACTGGCCATCAGGTATCCCAGACCCTAGGGACAGGAGAGAAAGTCTGGCGAAAGGAAGACTTTCCCTTGGTTGAGGAAGATCAGGTTAGAGATCGTTTAGACAAGCTGGACATCCACAAATCCATGGGCCCGGATGGGATGCACCCACGAGTGCTGAGAGAGTTGGCAGATGTTATTGCTAAGCTGCTCCCCATCATCTTTGAAAGTTCTTGGAGAACAGGAGAGGTGCCCGAGGACTGGAAGAAAGCCAACATCACTCCAGTCTTCAAAAAGGGCAAGAAGGATGACCCAGGAAACTACAGGCCAGTCAGCCTCACCTCCATTCCTGGAACAGCTCATTCTGAATGTCATCTCCAAGCGTGTGGAGGAAAAGAAGGTTATCAGGAGTAGTCAGCATGGGTTCACCAGAGGGAAATCATGTTTGACCAACCTGATAGCCTTCTATGATGGCATGGCTGTCTGGGTAGATGAAGGGGTAGCAGTGGATGTTGTCTACCTTGACGTCAGCAAGGCTTTTAACACCATGTCTCACAACATCCTCATAGGCAAGCTCAGGAAGTGCGGGCTGGATGAACGCACAGTGAGATGGATCATGAACTGGCTGGATGGCAGAGCTCAGAGGGTTGTGATCAATGGTGCAGAATCTGTTTGGAAGCCTGTAGTTAGTGGGGTTCTCCAGAGGTCAGTACTAGCTCCAGTCCTGTTCAAACTGTTCACCAATGACCTGGAGGAATAGACTGAGTGCACCCTCAGCAAGTTTGCCCATGACACCAAACTGGGAGGAAGGGTTGTCACGCCAGAAGTCTGTGCTGCCATTCAGTGAGACCTGAACAAACTGGAGGACTGGATAGAGAAGAACCTGATGACGTTGAACACAGGCAAGTGTAGGGTCCTGCACCTGGGGAGGAATAACCCCGTGTGCCAGTACAGGTTAGGGGCAGACCTGCTGGAAAGCAGTACTGCAGAGGACTTGGGAGTTTCAGTCGACAACAGGTTGACCATGAGTCAACAATGTGCCTTTGTGGTCAAAGAAAGCCAACGGTATCCTGGGGTGCACTAAGAAGAGTGTGACCAGCAGGCCGAGGGAGGTTCTCCTTCCCCTCTACTCTGCCCTGGTGAGGCTGCATCTGGAGTACTGTGTCCAGTTCTGGGCTCCCCAGTTTAAGAAGGATAACTAGATGATCTTTCGAGGTCCCTTCCAATCCCTAACATTCTATGATTCTGTGATAAGGAATTACTGGAGGGAGTCCAGCGGAGAGCTACGAGGACAATTAGGGGTCTGGAGCATCTTTTTTATGAGGAGAGATTGAGAGAGCTGGGTCTGTTCAGCCTGGAGAAGAGAAGGCTGAGAGGAGATCTCATCAGTGTTTATAAATATCTCAAGGGTGAATGTCAAGAGGATGGGACCAGATTCTTTTCAGCGGTGCCCAGAGATAGGATGAGGGGCAATGGGCATAGACCGAAGCATAGGAGGTTCCATCTGAATATGAAGAGAAACTTGTTTACTTTGAGGGTGAAAGAGCACTGGAACAGGCTGCCCAGAGAGGCTGTATAGTCTCCTTCTCTAGAGACATTCAAAACCCACCTAGACACATTCCTGTGCAATCTACTGTAGATGTACCTGCTTTAGCAGACGGGTTGGACTAGATAGTCTCCAGAGGCCTCTTCCAACCCTAACCATTCTGTGATTCTGTGAAAATTGACCACAGGGAG
This sequence comes from Pampusana beccarii, assembly GCA_013399365.1. Lineage (NCBI taxonomy): Eukaryota > Metazoa > Chordata > Aves > Columbiformes > Columbidae > Pampusana > Pampusana beccarii. The sequence goes on along the minus strand of VWYH01005557.1, from coordinate 12,025 downwards.
AGACAATATTTTTCCCTCTAATTCACAATAATTTAAGTCCCTGCAGGATCCACCCTGTGAGTCAAAATCACTGATAGGCATCAACAGGTGAACACTGGGGGTTTCCTGTGGTGTTCCCACTTGGGACGATTTACTTCTGAGACACCAGTCACAGATCTCAGTGCTCCCACTTACTTTCTAGGGTGTCTTTCAAAGTGTCAGCATTTCAGTTGCCTGAGGTTGTGAGCTGCTGCACACAGTGTAACGTTAGGTCAGTTTTTGCCTCTATTAAAAACAAACAAACAAACAAACAAAACCAAACCAAAACAAAACACCCTTTTGTTGTTAAACCCAGGTGTTTGGATTTGGCGGCCAGTTTCTGGTGCTTATGCTTGTGTGATGGTGTCCAGGAGCTGCCCAGGCGGGGGGCTCCCAGGAGAATGGGGGGCAGGACCTGTCAGCCAGAGTAGACCAGAGGCAGCAGGGGCAGCCCCAGGCCCAGGCATTGAGCACCTCACTGGGCATGGGCAGAGGACAGGCTGGGACATCAGGGGGGCTTGTGGCCAGATACAGCCAAATGGCTCCTGGAAAAGGCTCCCCAAGCCACGGATGGGCCCTGGCTACAGGCAGCCATCAGGCCCAGGTCACTGAGGGGGATGCTCCCAGTGCCTTACAGAGAAACCAACAGCAGCAGTATTGCACAATGAATCTTCAGCAGAAATACACTGATTATATAATGTACAGGTCAGACTCACAAAAAAAAATAAATCCACCAGCAAAGGTGGATTTCAGTTTCCAGTGTTGATACTTCTGCTAGATAGCCACTGCTAAGTGAGCAGAAGTTATAAAGAAAATTAAGAGTTTGGAGCAGGCACAGCTATCTGCAGCTGCAAAAATAGTATAGTTTAGGTAATGGACGTATGTTGCATGTGTTTGACAATACCAGCTAATAATTTCTTTAAGTAAGCACCCCACCTGATTTTCCTCTCAGCAATTTCTTTAACAGCAGAGACATCAACCCATAGAAATCTCTTCTAGCATTACTTGTTAAGTGATAATTTCTGGAAAACCGAGGAGTTCAAAGGAGCAGGTCCAGGGTAAGATAAGCAGTGATGACTAACTTTTGCTATAAGCCATTGTACATTTGATAGTACAAAATCCAGGTAAGTCTGTGTTTTAGTAGTTAAAATATTTTATATAAAGTCTGTTAAACAATTTCCCCAATACACCTCACTTACTTTAGCTCACACCTTCAAATAAATTGTAGAAAAATTGCATCCAGCTATTTTCTGACCTGTTCCCCGCTAACACATCTTATCAGGATTCAAAGAAACTGTCAAAATATGCTAAAGGAAGAATGGAACACCTAAGTTCTACCAAATCCACAATACTTTGCTAAAAGAACCAAATATGACCTATAACAGTTTACTCTTCGGAAGAGTGTGAGGAACTTCAGACTGGCCTGAAAAAATAACTTAATGCAACATGGCATTCAGTATTGACAAATTGGAAGTACTGCACACTAAAGGGAAAAATATCATCATACAGTTTTTGGGTGCTAAATTGCAGTATTTTTTTTCAGGCTAAAGTATTTAAAGGAAAGCGTCTGCTTGGAAAAATATTTTCGACAAGTAAACATACCAGAAATATCTATAGTCATTTATAGAAAACATTCTATACAAGTTTGCTTTTAGCTGAGATACTGTGAAGTATCTTTCATTCTATTAAAAAAAATAATAATGATAATAAAAAAAAAAGCTGTGAAAATGGATCAGTGACTGGCAATAACAATAATTATCAGCCTTGGAAAATTTCTATTTGAAAGAATGGCTTAAAGGATTGGGATTACTTGCCTTAGAAAGTTAAGAAGTTTCATGACAAAAGCATATAAAACTATAATTGGTGAAGAGATGATAAGAGAGGAACTCTAGTTCTTCTTTCCACAAAGGAACAAGTAATCACTCAGTGAAACTGAGAAATGGTGAGTCAGGAAGAAAGGAAATACCCTTTCTCACAGAGCACGGTTCTAGGCTATGGAATTTATTGGCACAGGATGCCTTTCATCCAAGAATTCAGCAAACTGTCATGAAGACCTTGCTGTCTAATTGGTAAGAAGAGTGTCTATAGCATAATAGTAAATTATAAAATAAGTTTTGGAAAAGTTAAACACATTCTCTAGGTAGAAGACTAAATAGGGGATATGTCCTAGTCCATATTCTTGTGTTTCTATTGAAGATTTGGGCTAGTATTTTGGAATAACCCCTCAACAAGTTTTAAAGTCATCGAAGTGTTTGTATTTTTCAATCTTTGTGTAAGGATATATGGTTTTGAGAATAAAATAGGGACAAAGACATGGTCGAAATGGAAAAGCACTGACTAAACATCAGTTCTGTAACATTTTCAAGGTCTCTAGAAGGACATTCTTTCAGTGCAAACCCCAGTAATCTAGAGAGCAAATGTTTTTGTATGAAAAGAGATTTTTTTAGGGTAGTATGCCAGGTGCAGTATGCTTGTGAGCTTTGTAGGTTCTCATGTCCTGCCATTTTGATTTATATAAAAAGTTTCCTTCTACAAAGTCATGGACTTCACCACTTCTTGTCATCATTAATCTTATATACCACTGTAATATGTAGCACATTCTTTCTATTTCTGCCTAACACTGAAGTATGTAGAAATCAGTCTGAGAAGTTTCTTCAGAAATTCTTCAAAATGCTGTGAAGTTCCAGATTGATCCTAAAGGTTTTCCAAATTGACTATTCTTGAATATTTCTGCAAGAAAACATTTCATGCATATTTTCTAAAATGTTCATAAATTCCAACAGTGATTTGGATAAAATATATTAATGTGTTGAAACACTGAGTCAGTTCTAACATATCCACTATTGTGGCATTATGCTTTTTTCTTATATTTATGAATTAATGTATGAGAGCTTTTGCCTCTTGTCAAAGTTCAAAGGTATTTTCACTTCTCAAAATGGTTAAAAAATACCAGGTACCTAGTGCAGAAGCACATTTTATGAGCTGGAAAGGAGAAGAAAAAGCTAGTCCTCTTTCTAAATATGCATGATTGACTGTGCCTGCCCAAGGACTGAGTATCCACACTATACATTTGCATCAGCGACTGAAAATGCCTAGGATGAGTGCTCTATGTCATTTCCACTGTTGAAAAATATAACAGACTTCATTCTGCTCCAATGAAATGAGTTTGAGTTTGCTTTTGATGTCGGTGAGATTTGAGGAGAGAGTCTCTGAGCACACAGGGAAAAAAAACCAAAACAATTGCTTAGCATATGACTGGATATTTTTGTTCCCTTTTACAATATATTCTACAATATAATACTGTTAAAATCTGGTTTCTGTAGTTTTCATCAGTTTCCATGTATCTGAGCAGACGCTGCAAGACCTTAACACTGTGGAGAATCAGGATGCATGTGAAAAACCTTTAAGAACTGCAGATGAGCTGCTTTTCTTGACAACTAACAAAATAAAATGCCTGTAAGAGGAATATGATCAAAGCAGTGTGATAATGTATTTTTAAACAAAATAAAATAGTCTAGTGTGATTTCTAATGTGACTGCTGTTTTCATGGTTGGTTTATAAGGTTGTATGCCTTATTAATGCTTAAAATCTACCTCAACAAGGGTGCATTAAATATGATTCAATGGAAAACAAAATCTGATCAAATACTAAATTGAATTTAAATTAATCCCATCAAGATGCTGGATTAATTTTAGGTTTAATCTGTGTATTCAATAAATTGACTAGAAACTAAAATTAATTTGAATGCAGATTCTTCTGGTTAAAATAGTAACCCAGTTTAACCCTAAGAAACCCAAACTAATGGATAGTTATACATAGAATAGAGGGATTGGTCAAAGTACCGTTGTAGAATTTTCAGTGTATCATGTATTTTTCTTGAAACAGTTAGAATCATAAGAAATATGAAAATAGAGCTGTAGGTAGAACATTTATTACTCTTAAATATTATTTCCTGATGTATGTGTATTAGTGTCTCTCAGTAGCAGTATTTTTGGAACAGTTTTATTGTGGAATTGCTCACTAGGAATTTTCCAGTGTTATTAATTTTTTGACAGGAACGCTGCATCTTATACATGGGTGTTTTATGACAGGTGTGATAGTGGCATTTTGGAAATGCATGTATAGGAACTGAATGGTTTAATGAAGAAGCAACCATTTATTTTCAAAATCTAACAAACAAATGATCCCTAAATGATATATCTCTGATGATATGCCTTCGGATGGCAATTTTATACAACATTTGCTTTGGGTTCCATATCTCAGTGCTTGTCCTATAGGTGGTGAATTATCACCTAAGCAGGGTACAAGAACAGAAGAAAAATGAAGACAACCTTGAACAATAAAACATAAGGTTTAACGGCCAACATGAATATGAGCATTCGAAACAAACAGGTTGAAGTTTATGGTACTATCATTCTGACACACAGACAAACTGTTTTCCATGGGTCTTTCTCCACTTACAGTCTACATGCAATTTTGAATCAACAAGCTCAAAAAATCCATACGAAGTTAAACAATAAGCTGCTGTATTTGAAGTTGTATGTGTGTGTGTAGTTCTGTATTTGATTCAGGACAAATTCTCTCTGATGGAATTATATGAATAATTTTGGAAAAGGGTGATTTAACAATGTAAGCTAGGAAACAGGACTTTTATTAAAATACTGATGTGGTCAACAAAGATGTTTTCTTACCTAGGCACATTACAAAGGGTATTCTCCAGTGTGGACAGCTAGCAGCGAAGTGCAGACTAAATTTTAAATGTTTTCCATTCAGAGTCCAAGACTGTGTTCCAAGTTCATGCAAATCTTTTGACCAGTTTTGAGCTCGACATAAAAGGTTTTCCCTTGCAAATGAAATGTCTTTTGATCACAGCTGAGTACAAGCTTGAAATATGACTTTATTAATTGCAGTAATTAATATTGTATAATACTTCTTTTCGTCTGAGTAGTAGTGTCCATGATGAAGCTTAAAAAACACTCAAATTGAGGCAGGTAAGGAAAGCTTGGGAAAATCACTAGGTTTCAAAAGCAAACCAGCTCAATTTACTGAGTCTTTAAGTCTTTTCTTCTAGAAACATCTGAGAGATGTACCATGCAAACAAGCTCATGTATAAAGGCATTTAGTCCACTTGAGATAGATGGAGTCATTCTCTATGAAATTAGGATTCTAGCACAAGCGGCTAATGGTTAACCAACTGATGATAAATTTGAAGGAGGAGGACTCTCTCTTTAGGATTAAGCTGGGAAATATTAGTTAGCCAGGTGCGTTATAAACGGTTATAATTTAATGGTAATGAGGGGGTATTCAGTTTGGAGGGGGTGTTAACAGAAACACAGTAGGATTCCTAATTCAATGGGAACAAGTCTATTAACTCCTCTTTGTAAATCATCTCCCATTAAGTTTTACTCATAATACCATAAATTATATGTAAGTACATTCAACTAATGGCATAAAAACTGTATCAAAACTGACATTTAATGAGATATCTTAAACATTTGAATAACCTTACTGGACTCCCTGAGTCCACAAACATTCTCGAATTTAAGCATATGGGCAGAAAATGTACAAATCTCTTCCCATATAAGCACTTCCATTCACCTTCGTGTTTCCAGATATTAATATTATTTTTTTTCTTTTTGTCCTCCCTACATAGACAGTTCGTGTTCCTTAAAAACTTTATGATCTCTTCCTAATTGTACTTCTTTCTCACAGACATCCTAAAGGAAGAAGCTGACTTTTTCTCTTTATTCCTGAAGCCTTTTTCAGCTCTTAAAATACCTGAAAGGGAGCAGGAATAGCACATCATCATTATGCACTCCTCAGCCAACCAGCTCTACAAGTCTTCACAGAATAATAAAAACAGTAATGAACTCTGAAAATTAAGTTAAATAGTTTTTGAGTGACTGTCATGGTTTAACCAGAGTTAGCAATACAGCCATCATAGTCGCTCACTCACCGCCCTCCACACCCCCCAAATAGGGGAGAGAATCAAAAGGGAAGGGACAAACTTGGATTGACGTAAACGTAGTTTAATAAAATAACAAAATACTAATACACTACTAGTAAATATATATATGAAAAACAGAAATAGAATAAAAAATATAAGATACTCAATGCAATTCCTCGTGAACTCTGCCCACACTGAGCAGCCAGTCCCAGGAAGCAGCACCTGGTCCCAAAGCTGATCCTGGAGAGAGAAAAGAGGAAAAAGGCAGAAAGGCCCAGAGGCCTCTGCAAAACAGCAGGATGGCGAAGGCCAATCTAAAGAAAGTGCTGAATAGGACTCCCCCACACAGGTCTCTGAGAGAAAACAGGAGAGCCAGAAAGAGCACAAGAGAGACCAGAAGATCCCAACTCCCCTTAAATATGGAGCATGACGCTAATGGGATGGAATACTCTTATTGATTAGTCTGGATGTCAGTCAAGCTCTGTCCCATCTCTGCCCCCCCCTTCCCAGCTGCCTCACACCTGTGGGCAGAGCACTCAGAAGGTCCTTGGTCTCAGACGATAGCAACTAAAAATATTAACTCTGTCCTGGGGTGTTATCTCTTGTTCTCAAACTAAGTCCAAATGACGACTGTGCTAGCTATGAAAAAGAAAGTTTTCTAACTGCATGAAGAAAAATAACTTATTTTCAGTCAAACCAGCACAGTGACCTAGAAGATATGAACTTATCTCAAATAGCAAGTGCAACAAAGCTGCAGATAAAAAAAAAAAAACACACAAAAAAAACCACCTCTCAAAACCCACAAAACTCACAAGTAAATTGAAATAAATAAAAATATAAGTATTCTTCCCTTCCTCACATATCTTTGCTGGTGTCATCATTCTTTATCTCAGCTTCCTCCTTCAAACTTGTCACAAGCCTCCTGCAGAGTAGCGTCCAGGTAAGCTGCACTATCTCAGTTAGTTGTACCTGTATCACATCACATAGAGACCTCAATGCTTTCTTCCGTTAGCCACAGCTCTGACATTCACAGCTTCACAGCAGTTCCAGGTATCACAACAAAGGAGCAACACTTTCTTCCACACTGATCTGTCTGCTTGCTGGGAATACCGTAACGGAAGCGGTAATCACAGACACATAGTGAGCATAGACTGCAGGTACCACTACGGGTCTGTCCTCCTCTACTGGGTGCCTCCAGAGAGATCCTCACTTCTGCAGCAAAGTCTCTGCAGCTATTTCCTTTCCCTAGTCATTCCACATCATCTGGCTTTTTTTTTTCTTACCCACAATATTTGACAAACATTGCACTTCATGCTATACAAAACGTTTCATAAAGCCTGGAGGTAATTTTTCGTTTTGCGTCCCCTGTACATGTAAGGTCCATCTAAGTCCACTACTGTACTTCTAACAGAGTCCATATAGAGCTGGCTAGATACAGCTGGCTAGGGACAGACGGTATAGGAGTACCAGGTGTACGAACCCTAGTCCATATATGGATGCAGTCTAAGAACAAGGCAAAGATATATCAGTCTTTTTCTCCAGGATCTAGCATCCCCTTTGATTTAAGAGTCCTCCTAACCTGGACATGGTTTCAGTGTGTTAAGAATTTCTCTGCAGATTTCTCTTCCATGACCTCATTCACTCTTCACTTAATCATATGCAAGTACATGTGGCTGGAAGCGTAACAGTCCAGAGCCACGGAAGTACATCAATGTTGTACTTCCCCATGATGTTTTCACTGCTAGGTTAAATCTATATTCACTATGATTTATGTGGGCTGAGCAGTTGTTTAATGTACATGTTATTATTCCGAAGTGAAAGAGCAAGCAGATATCAGAAACCATTACCCAGAAACAGGTCATAGCTTAGGCTGTATTGCCCACCTCAGATGCCCCTGCAATTCAAATCTCTTTTCTGATTCTGACACATTAAGTGAAGCACCATGGTGGGTCTGCTGTTTATTCAATACAAAGGTACAGAAATCACATTTCTGTTCTCTTTGAAGTAATTTACTTCAGAATTTTGAAATTATTAGCTTTGAAATTTCAAAAACTTGTTTCTTGTTCACAATCTTTTTATTTGATCAAAAATTGGCTAGAAATACGAACACAGCATGTGTTTTCTGAACTACTTTACCAAAAAAGCTCCAAACATATTATGCTCTACTATTTATCATAGCATTGCACTGTGTCTAGCCATCCCTGCTTAGTGACTTATTTGTTCCTTTGTTTCTCCATTTGTTAGCCCGTCCTGGTTTTATCAGTCATTGTCCATGATAACTTTCTGGCTGTTAAAGGGATGAGTCTTCCATTTCGATGAATCTTATCCACTTTTGCAACATTTGTGCATTCCTCTTTCAGGCGGTATTTTTTTAGATTATGTCATTGTCATGGTTTAACCCCAGCTATCAAGTAAGACCATGATAGCTGTTTGCTCACTCCCCCCGTCCGGAGTGGAATAAGGGAGAGAACTGAAAAGGAAGGGGGAAACCAATGGATTGGGTTAAAAATAATTTAATAATAACAACAACGTATAAAATTAAATAAATGATACTCAGTGCAGTCCCTCATGAAACTCCAGTCGTGTCAAACAGCCAATCCCAGAGACAAGAGCACCCTGGTCTCTCCCAGGGAAAGAGAGCAAAAAGGCAAAAGGCAGAAAGGCCCAAAGGTCAACTGCAAAATGGCAGAAGAGCAAAAGGCCAAAATCACACCAAACTGAACTGGAACAGAACTAATTGAACTAGATGGGAAACCCGAACTGGTGCAACTAACAAGCCAGAAAAGCCGATTTCAATTAAATACCAAGTGTGATGCTAATGATAGGGAATATTTCATTGGTCAATCTGACTGTCAATCTAGGTGCTGTCGTGCTTGTGAATCCCTCTTACCAATTCACACCTGCATCTGGACAGCTGTATAAATCCTTGGCTTCCCTCATAACAGCCAAGATATCAGTGAGTTCTTATATTCCTTTCATATCAAATCCCAAACACTGGAAAGCTACTGGAAAAGTTATTAACTCTATTAGAGAGAAGAAGCAGCATTATTTCATTAACCTCCTAGTAAATCTAAACAAAAGACTGTGCTAGGTATAAAGGACAAATATTCTAACTGCATGAAGAAAATTAACTACATTTCAGTTAAACCAGCAAAGTCATCAGTAACTGTTTACCGAATTTTTTCAAGGCTCTGTTGTCTTTTACCTAATAAAATGTGATTATTTTTTTTTTAAGGCAGATTTTTGTTAAATACTCAACTTGTTAAATCCCGTTGCAATCAGCAGGGGCAATCTGTAACAACGTCTGCCACTGAAAGGGCAAACTGTTCTCTCTAGTACAGGGCAAAATGGCCTTTGTAATGCATTTTAGCAAAGTCTTTACTGCTAATGCACTAGCTTACTGAGGCGTGCAAAAGTCATTTCCACATTAATCTACACCCGAAAAGGCTTCTCTGATAAGACTTGGCCTCACTCAGTAAATCCTTCTCAGCTCATCTTAGTACTACTGCAAGGCTAATTGCACAAGCAACAATCACATATCTAACCAGGGGATTGACTTAAAATTAAGCTCCTGTTGGAGCTATACTGTTGCACAATTCAGTGCTGATTTTCTGTATCTAGAGTATTACAAATAAACTCCTGTGCTCATTTTTTACTGACTTTATTTCTAATAAAAATAAAACAGTTTTCCCCCTTCCACATACATACGTGTGCACCTCCAATTATTAGTGTCAAACCCTTGTCCATCTGTCTACGTTAGCAAAGTTAAATTCTTTCTAGCAGTTCCCTTCTAAATCACTTCACCACAATCACTCTGTGCATGAGAAGAGCAACAGATTAAGGTGACTTCTCAGACTGTTGTTAGACATAAGTGCAAAAGCTTTGCTTAAAGTTCATCTGTAACTTCAGATACAGTTCACTGAAACGAGGGTTTGTAATGTTTCTGTGAATGACTTTTGTTCTGATACAGTGTGCATCTAGTTCTGTGTTACAGGAAAAGACCCAAACCAAGATACATTTGATTCTCAAACTAGAAGTTTGTAGAAAGAAAGGACTTTGTGTGTAATAAACAGAGTTCTGGGTTAAAAAAACAATAATCAAAATACTTGACTACTGGGCCAGGACAGTGCATTTTTTTCCCCTTCACAGAGCATTGCAGTCTTCTACTGTCAGAAAATGCAACCACTTAACATTACGGCTTACATATACAATATTACATACTGTAATCAGTATCATAAATAAAGAATTATTTTTCTTCTCTTTTTTTTGGAAAACATATTTTGAATTTATCTTCTTGATACCTTTAGGTCATGCTTTTACTCTTTTCTCCACATGCATGAAGACTTTTTATTTTTTAAAAACAGTGGAAATTTACTGATGATCATTCAACCAAGGAGAGGATTAAAGAAAAATTCCACATATATACCAAAATATCAAGATAAAATTGCAAAGGCTGGTAACAATCGTTCCTGTACAGCTTGCCAGCTCTGCCAGTTGGTGTGTGGGTGGAAGCCAGAGGCCCCCACCTTCCTATGCTAGAGGATGTGCCTGCAGGGACTACAATCATGCCTAGGACAAAACACAACTTCTTACATCCCTTGAGTGCACGTACAAATAGAAAGCTATCATTGTGTCCTTAGAGCCTATGATGTTCTAACCAAGGAATAAACAAAACACAAATTGTGCTTGCTATGCATTCAGATCACAAACCACTTGATCTGTACCATCACAACATTTTCCATGAGTCTGAAGACCTGTCTGACTTTCCTATTGGACCTGAGCTCCCATTTTAAATCTTGTCTAAGAAGAATGATAGCAAGCCATCACTATCATTTTATTACTCCTATGTATTTTCACAGTATCTGATACAAAAGGTTTAGACAAGAATACTATAAAAGAAAGTGTAGTCTGGCATGTCCTAACAGTTGAGGTTGTACAAGAACTGAGTGGACTGACCACTCCTTGAACTGCAGAAGACAGAGTCTCAAATTCTAATATGGATGCTCAAGAAACTTTTTGTACAATTTTCTACATAATGTAGTTACCAAATGGTTGATGCTTACCTAGCTATACATGATTCATATACATTATTACATTGTCTGATGAATAATATGAAACCAGGAATGAAAGAACATGCAAAGGAAGGAACTATTGCCTACTGCAGTAATTTCTGAACAAAAACTGTTAGTCTGAATTTTTCCTGCAGTTTTATAGTGGCTCGATGGCTATAACTGAAATGCAGCTTCAAAACAAATGGTTGTACAGAACTGATAGCAAATTAGTGTGATTAACATAAATATAGAATAAATACTAATAGGAACAAATATGAGGGATAAGATTTCATACTATACAGCCTCAGGAGATTAAATACTTAACTGCCTTAGTTTCTCAAATTTAAATAGTATTTTCTCATTCACTGCTTAAAGGAGTTATGAGAATTAATTAATGTCTGCATTGACCTATAGATTGCTATAAAATGAAAAGTTTTATGAATACTTCTGGATTATGGACTTTTTGTAGGGCCTTGTATTCATTATTTTTCATTTCTATATGAACAGCATAATTTGCAGTTACGTTTCACAGGTTGCGTATAGCTATAACTACTACGAATACTCATATGTATAGATATCAAAGATATATATACATTTAAGCTCCAGGTACCCAGCCCACTGAGCCAGAAGACAGGGATGGGGAACACAATGAAGCCCAAATAATCCAAGGGGAAATAGTTAGTGACCTGCTACACCGCTTGGACACCCATAAGTCTACGAGGCCAGATGGGATACATCCAAGGGTGCTGAGGGAACTTGTAAAGGTGAACACTAAGCTACTTTCCATTATCACTCAGCAATCCTGGCTAACTCTCAGATAGATAAAAAAATGGATGGATGGCCGGGGCCAAAAAGTTGTGGTGAACGGAGTGAAATCCAGCTCAAAAGGGATCACGAACATGACCTGCTCAGAAGCCTGGCTGGCAGAGTCCTTTGAGAGGCAGACCTGAAGGACAAAGGAATCCAAAGGATTCCAAAATTCCAAATGTGTGATGGCCATCTACAAGAA
>VWYH01005556.1:0-104260 GCA_013399365.1 Pampusana beccarii | reverse complement strand
TCTGTGATTCTGTGAAATATTATAGTGCCATGAGAAAATTCCTTTTTTTGAGGGTTACAGAAAAAATGTTTATCTATTTAATTAAAGTTTTGCTTTAGATATCTTTTAGTAGGAAAAATAATTTTGCTCTTTATACTTTACTTTTTAAACTTCCTTTTTAAATCAGTAGATTTTTTTTTCCTTCTTTTGATACAAACCTTATTGTTCATATAGAAGTGCTGAAACTTAGTAAAGGACTTTTTTCATTGCTTGAAATGCCTTGTGAAGCAATTTATTTTTCTTCAGCAACCAGATTCTATAAATCAAAGGGTTACAGAAGGTATCAAATAAACTTCAGCATTTCTCACTTTGCAATTAGTTTTTGAAGATAGGTCTCAAAGTTCAGAAAATTTGTTTACTTTGGGGTCAAAGAAACTTTCAATTCATATTGGCAAAAATATTACCCTGGGTTATAATATACTGTGTCTCCCCAATCATCAAACCTATCAGAAACAAATACCTCATTTACTGAAAAACCTGTTTCTGATCATCCCAAATTTTTTGCAGATTTGACACAAATCCTTTGGAAAAATATTAATAAGTAGGAGAATGGATCACAAACATTTAATTTTCCAGATGACTGCTCTAACCAGTGGAACTGGGATAATCTTGAATTGGGTTACTTGTGATAGTCTTCTCCTCTTTTCCTCCATTACAAGAATGGTCTCCTTCTTATACCACAGATACTTAGAATGATTTTTGTTTTCTAAATTGCATTCTCCCCTTTAAGATGTTATGCAGTTATAAAATTGTATAATCATATAATAGTTTGGGTTGGAATGGACATTCAAAGGTCATCTAGCACAACCCCCCTGCAATGAGCAGGGACATCTTCAACTAGATCAGATTGCTCAGAGACCCGTCCAGCCTGGTCTTGAATGTTTCCAGGGATGGGGCATCTACCACCTCTCCGGCCAACATGTTCCAGTATTTTACNTTCTTATCGGTCCCTTTTAAGAACTGAAAGGCTGCAATAAAGTCTCCCCGGCGCCTTCTCTTCTCCAGGCTGAACAACCTCAACTCTCTCAGCCTGTCCTCATAAGAGAGGTGCTCCATCTGTCTGATAATTTTAATGTTATTATCCTTTCAACAATATTTCAACATTTTCATCAATATTTCAATATTTAAGCATATTTCAGAGGGGTAAGGTGGATCAGTATCTACAGCAATGGAAAAGGATCACCTTTATCAGCGTATCCCTACTGCAACAGTCAAGACTCTTGTTTAAAAATGCTGTTTAACATTCCTTCTCTAAAGGGACTGACTATGTGTTCTCTTAATCTTGATAAAGTCTCTGAACACCAAGAATTTATCCTATTTCTTAGCACATGTCAGTTTTCTATTTGATTTCAAAGAATATTTGCTTAAAATTATTTTATAAGTTTTTTTTGTGGAGAGTTCACCTTCCACAGAAAAACAAATAAACAAAAAATCACTCCTAGAGTCCTATTAGGTACTTCCGCTGTGTGTAGATGTGTGTGTGTCTGTGCGGACATGCACAAATATGAAAAGAGATAAACAAACATACCTATTTTTTTGTAAATAGTAGGAGCTCTAACACATTTGAATTTTAAAACATTGGATTAGAAGGTTGGTGGTAGCTAGAATATTCAGGCAGCCAGTTAGGCTATCAAAGAGAAGTACAGAACAATAAAATAAAATCAATTCTACTTGAATTATGCATAAAAAGATAGGAATTTGGCTTTGAAATTCTTTGTTTCTTGTAGAGAGGCAAGTACGTTTTCTCTTGTACCCAAACACATCATTAACAAGAAAAAACACATTATGAGAAAATGACTGTGTAACTAAAAAGGATCCATACATTTTTCTAAGACATAGAAGCAAAAAAATAAGTGTGCAACGTTTTATTAGTCTTGAAAGTATTTTAATTAATGAAGTTTTTTTTTAAATAATATTTCTTCACAGTATTTCTCTGATGGGTTATTCTCAGTCTGTTTCTCATCTTTGAACAAAACTCCAGGCAATGTGGCAACATCTACTGCTGATAGTATCTTCCTGATTTAGGAAAGAAAATATTTCCCCTTCTTGGTCTGGTCTCTGTAGTTAAAAAAATCAAAGTGTAACCTCATAAGTTTTCTTAAAGATGGAACAATCCACCATTCTAAAATTCAAGATTTCAACCATTTGTTTAACACATTAAAGCTAAGAAATGTGGGATTTTGATATACCCTGAGCACTCAGCTGGAATCTTTTATTTCTATACAGGCTTTTTGCATGGGGTTGTATGACCAGTGTGAACCATCTTCACTATTTAGCTAAAATATATTTTAATCTGCACTGTCCTGTCTTCATGCAGTGACAATAAAGTAACCTCAGGTAAAAGAGAAATTAAATTAAGTCAAGCACAATGGAAAGATTCATTTGATCCAATCCATATCTCCCTGTCTAGTTTGGTCAGTGGTGAAAAATAACCACTTCTAGCTCATGATTCATTTCGTCCTAAAGTAGACAGATAAAATAGGTCAGATGAATCATACTCTGAAAAATATTTCTATTTTTCCATTGATTATAAATGGAGCCTCGAGGGAAAACCATAGATAAGGATGCTTCTGTCATAGATTCGTAATGTTATGTGAAATGAAACCCACCCACAATGTATCTCCTAACAAGCAACACTGACAGCAAGTACGACCACAAAAATTTGTCATGTTTTCAAAGGAATGGAGACGGAGAACTGAATTTGAAGGAAAACAACTGATCAGTTAATCATTGTAATCAAAATGTAAAGTAGCAGTGTTTGTCATGGATCAGTTACAGCATAAGTCAAGGATAAAGTTATACCTCATTAATTGAATTAGTTTGAAATAAAAAGCAGATCAAGTCAAAATACTAGCTGAGCATTCAGCAGTTCAAACCTACATGTTTGATTTTGATTCACAGTCCTTGCCTAGCCACCAGGCATCATAACATCCCTTGTGAGCTATAGTGCGGGACCAATTGACACAAATTATCAGTTTGTGTGAATAAACACAAGTGCTGCTGCTCTCAACTTTAGCACTGATTTTCGTAGTTAAAAAAAGAAGAAAATTAATGTTAATTCAGTAGATTTTAAATAGAATATTATGGAACTTCAGTAAATCACTTCCATTGAAATTATACAAAGAACAGTATAACAGATGCAAAGTGACCGATACTTGCAAAAGTAAAGCTATTGCTAAACATCATCTGAAGTAGTTTCACTAATCCAATGTAGAGGAATTAGTTCATTAAACTCCAATAAACTACTGTAGTGAAGCATTACTAATTTTCTACTTCTGTGCAAATGGGTTGAACAAGTAGCTATACTTGAAATATGAATAAGAATCAACAACATCTGCAGCATTAAGATGAAGATATTAGGCCTGAAGTAGTTGGGAGAAATTAGTAATAACAAGGAGCTCGGAAGAATATAAATAAAACTGTTGGAACCTTTTAGAAGAAACAGTGATCTCAGCTGTGACCTGTTACTCAATCAATTTGCTAAGTGTGGAGCTTAGCAAGAGAACGCATCAAAATCAGAGCTCCAAAGCCAATTTGTTTTCCTGTCTAAGCTTGTTCTTGGTGCTGATAATTACCATTTCTCTTTTTGTCTTCCATCTTATTTTCTTATGAGTAGTTCTTCTATTACGGTAACAGCCTCCAGAGTTTAAAGGCTTACACCACAATCAAGTGAAAAGATAACAGTCTTCGTGTATTTTTACTAACAAAAGAATCAAGCAATTTATAGCAAAATACTAGTACATACATTAGTCTTCTGAGCAAAGCATTAGTCTGTAAGGCAAACTGGTTTGCAGTAGTACAAAAGAAAACAGCCCTACTGTGTCAAAGACATTATAAAGCGTGACTTTTCTAAGTGAACAGGGAATGCTCACCAATTATAATGTTTTCAATATCCTGAATATTAGATAACTACAAATATTGGCATATAGAATCCCAGAATGGCTGAAGTTGGCAGGCACCTATGGAGATCATCTAGTCCAACCACCCTGCCCAAGCAAGGTCATCTACAGCAGGTTGCTCAGGGACGTGCTCAATGAGGTTTTCATTGTTTTCGAAGATGGAGACACCACAGCTTATCTGGGAAACCTGCTCCAGCACTCAGTCACTCTCACAGGAAAAAAAAGATTTTCCTTGTGTTTAAATGTAATTTCCTGTGTTTCAGTTTGTGCCCATTGCCTCTGGACCTGTTACTCTGCACCACTGAGACATCTGATTCCATGTTCTTTACTCCCCACAGCCATCAAGTATTTACACATAACGCTAAGATCCCCCTGAGCATTCTCTTGTCCAGGCTCAACACTCCCAGCTCTCCCAGCCTCTCCTTGTGTGATGATTTTCCAAGCCCTTGGTCATCTTTATTTTCCTGTGCTGGACTTGCTTTCATAAGTCCATTTCTCCCTTGTACTGGTCAGCCCAGTACTTAACACAGGACTCCAGATGTTTCTCACTAGCACTGAGTAAAGCACTGAGACAGGGGAAGTTCACCTTCCTCAACCTGCTCTACCTACTCTACCTAATGCAGCCACAGAGGCTGCGAGCCTTTTTTGCTGCAAGAATGCATTGCTGGCTCTTACTCAGTTTGCTGGCAGCCCTGAACCCCAGGGCCTTCGACACCAAGCTGCTTTTCAGCTGGTTGACCTCAGTCTGCCCTGGTATTCAGAATTGTTCTTCCTCAGACTCATTTCCCTTTGTTGAATTTAATGAGGTTTCTGTCTGCCCATTTCTCTAGCCCGTGGAAGTTCCTGTGAATGCTCAGCACAGTGCTCTGGTACCTCAACCACTCATATTAGTTTTGTATCATTTGCAATGTGCATTCTGTCCCATCATCCAGGTCATCAATAAAGATGTTGAACAGCATGGACCACAATATCAACCCTTGGGACAATCCAGCTGGACTTCGTGTCTCTGATCATAACCCTCTGAGCCAACAGTTCAGCAAGTTTTCAAGCCTTAGCTGCCCAACCTGTGATCAATCCTTCACTGTCCAATAAATTACTGTCCATTTATCTGGTCTGTACTTCACCATTTTTTTTCTGTGAAAATATATGGAAGACTAACTGCAGTCATTACCCTCCACTGAGCTGGTCATTTCATCATAGAAGCCTGTCAGATTTGTTGAATATTATATCTGGTTTATAAATCCATGCCAACTATTCCTAATCACCTCTTGTCCTTAGTATGTTTGGAAGTGATTTCCAAAATTATTTGCTGTATCACCTTCCCAGTTGTTGTGGTTTAACCCCAGTCAGCAAGTAAGCACCATGCAGTCACTTGTTCCCCAACTCCCCCAGTGGGATGGGGGAGAGAATCAGAAGAATAAAAATGAGAAAACTCATGGGTTGAGATGAAGATCATTTAATAGGTAAAGCAAAAGCCACTTATGCAAGCAAAGCAAAACAGGGGATTCATTCACTACTTACCAGCAGGCAGGTTTTCAGCCATCTCCAGCTCCATCACGTGTAGTGGTTAACTGGGAAGACCAATGCCATAACTCCAAATATCCCCCCATTCCTTCTTCCCCCAGCATATATACTGAGCATGATGTCATATGGTATGTAATATCCCTTTGTTTATTTGGGGTCAGCTGTCCCAGGTGTGTGTCCTGCCAATTTCTTGTATACCCGCAACCTACTTGCTGATGGAGCGGTATGAGGAGCCAAAAATGCCTTGATTCTGTGTAAGCACTGCTCAGCAATAGCTAAAACATCAGTGTATTATCAACATTCTTCTCATACTAAATCCAAACCACAGCACTATACTAGCTACTAGTAGAAAAAAATAACTTTATCCCAGTGTAACATTATATAGAGCCTTATATAAAGATATTTTTATAAAAAATGTCTGTATTGGAAAGATGGTAAATCTTCCTATATGAAAATTCTCAATTTTTTTATTGTACCCGTACCAGATATTTGGCTTGTGCACAATTTTTTTCAAGATAAAAACTTAAAAATAATACCTGGATCATCAAAAAAAAAAAAACCAAAAAAAAAAAACCCGCATTCAGCTAAGTTGTTTAGGAGCAAATCAAAACCACATAGAACTTGAAGGTAAATAATGAAGTGTCATCCCAATGAAAGCAAAATTGAAGAAACAAATAGAGTTTTCATACATTCATGAGTATCATATTACACCAGGTTCCACAAAAATAAGGCAGAAAAGAGCCAATTGCAGGTCAGATACCATCCACTTTAAAATATATTTTTTTTTCGTAGCACATAAACTGGAGGTTAAAGAGTAAAAGAGTGAAATCTATCTGACCTAAGGCATAGATATTGAACAAACATTTCTGATAGCAGCAGCTGAAATCATTTGGGGAAAATATCATTATAAATGCTTAATACTATCCACAAACAGGCCAGAAACCAGGAAACTGTTTGGATTGGCCAGGTGAAGAAGATTCCTGCTTTTACAGTGCAGAGTACATGAAGAACTAAAACAATCAACTTGTATTTGGTTTACATGGCAATGTTTTAGTAGCCAAGAGCTGCAGGGGTGGTTTCTGTGAGACAAGAGCGGGTACTGCCCCATCCCAGGCACACACAGTTCTAGATGGCTCCAAAAGAGACGCCCCACTGGCCGAAGGTGAGCCAATCAGTGATGTCTCTGTGGTGCCTCTGTGATAATAAAATTAAGAAAGGGTAAAAAATGTGGTGCAGCAGCTGAGAAAGGAGTAAGAAAAAATGTGAGAAACAACTTTGCAGATCCCAAGGTCAGTGAAGAAGAAGTGGAGGTACATGCTCCAGATGCTGGAGCAGATTCCCTTTTAGCTTGTGGAGAAGATCATAGTGGTGGGGTTGTCCTCCTGCAGCCCATGGAGGACCATGTCAGAGCAGATATCCACCCTACAGCCCATGGAGGACCCCACAATACAGCAGGTACACATGCCTCCCGTGTTCTCAGTAGCCTTAATTCAATGAGCAAATAGAAGCAGAATGCAATAGTAGTGGAGAATCAGAGAACCACAGTGTTACTGAATGCTTGACGTTGGAAAGGACCTGTGGAGATCCTTTAGTCCAAAGCTGGGCAACCCATTCCAGTGCTCAGGTACCCTCAACAAACAAACAAACAAACAACAATGAAACAACACACACAACACAAGGTTTTCTGATGAAGAATTATTAAAATGACAAAGGGTGAAAATTCTGAGCTCGTGAGTCATGTCAAACACTTGCGTCAGAAAAAACAAACAAACAAACCAACCAACCAACCAACCAACCACACATTTCTTGAACCAGAAATACTCAGAGAACTTGAACTGTTATGACATCATTAAAAAAAACACACTTGTTTCCAATGTAGTGAACATTGGAAAAAAGTTCTAA
Source organism: Pampusana beccarii (assembly GCA_013399365.1). Taxonomy (NCBI): domain Eukaryota; kingdom Metazoa; phylum Chordata; class Aves; order Columbiformes; family Columbidae; genus Pampusana; species Pampusana beccarii. The sequence goes on along the minus strand of VWYH01005556.1, from coordinate 96,896 downwards.
ACCAAATAGAAACTGCCTTACAAATGCTCAAGTGTGGAATCGCAATACAGCAGTGTAGCATGCCTCTTAGGCTGTACCACAAGTACAGAACATTGTTAATTACCTTATCTTGAGGGACAGGATCTGACCTCTTTATGCCCTTTGTAATTTAGACATGCATAATTTAAAATGGGAATCATTATTCTCTGCAGTTGAAAATAGGTAATTGTGCCTTCAAATATGTTCTCAGGGAACTTTCTCAGGTCTACATATGCAGGGTCAAGAGATGTGTATTTTCTTCAGATATAAAATAGACTAAAGAAACATTTTTGGTTCAGATGCCCTTGTGCTTCTTAACTTGCAGGGTACCTCCAGCCTGGGGTATCAAAGCACTTAGATTGCACAAGCTGTATCCACATTTAAATTGAAACAATAATTCCAGTATTCCATAGAGAAAGATTGCTACAGCCCTTTTTTTTTTTTTTTTTACTTTTACAGTCAAGATCCCATTATTTCTTTACTTAACAATTATAGAACCTTTTTTTCCTATAAGCTGTTCACTTAATTTTGAATACGTCCCTTGATGGAAGGTTCTGCATCTTGTTTCTTTTCCAGTATGTGTCCCTGAAAACCGTCCTTAAAATAGAACTGCAGTGTCCTTAAGTTCTATGTTAAGATCAGTCACTTCCCTACTCCCATTACAGATAAAAATGGAGTATGTTTGAGAACTCAAAGACAAATATAATTGTTGTTGTGAGGTTTTTTTGTTGTAGGTTTTTTTGTTCGTTTGTTAGGGGTTTTTTTCTGACTATCAGTGCTATGGGAGCTCTGCCTCAAACGATTTAAGAACAGAACAAACAGAAATTTACTTCTTCTGCAATGTAAGAGAGGACAAAATATTAATGTCCATATTTTGCATACTTAATCAACTGTGCGTATTCTTGGATAAATCATTCCTAGAGATTGTCTAGAGATGCTATTAGACCACTCTCCTGTGGTAGATGCCATCCAAACTCAAAATGGAACAAGGCCAGCATACAAATAATTTAGTTAAGATAAGCAAAAGGTAAGCATAAAATTTCAAAATGGAATTTAATTCCACAAGAGATCCCACAATTCAGGAGTACATACAGTTCAATTTGACCAAAATTGTCTCACTACATGACAAATCTCAATTTTCTGTCACTTGCATAGTCACATGTGATAACGCCAAATGGTAACAGCATGTTTTTTCTTTTCTTATGTGAGTGTTCACACTGACAAGTGTAAGGGTGTCACCACGGCTCCAGGCCATCTTTGATCAAGAATAGACTCCATGGCAAAGTGCAGGCTACAGAGGTAGTAAAACTTTAATCCCACATTAACTATGTTCTGTGCTGAAGAAACACAGACTAAACATCAAGATTAAGAACAAGAAATTTCTCTTTCATTGAGTGTGTTCCAATTTGAACTTAGACCCATAGGAAGCTTTGAAAAAAAGGAAAGTCTTTTGAGAAATGTCGGCTCTAACTTCCTGGGTTTTGTCACTTAACAGTTGGACAACCATTTAAACTTTCTCTGCAGTTTGTTTTCATTGCAGGGAGACAACAAATATAAAACCCTGAGAAAACAAATTCATTAACTATTCAAATCTTTTAAGAACAAATTATCCACACTACTGTATAGTTACCTCTGCATTCACTGTGTAATAATCCTTTGCTGTTTACCATCGTATTGTAGTCTATCTTCAACTAAATGAAAACATCGAGCATGACAATAAGTTTCAAATTTTCTGCACTGGCTTGCTAGAAAGCTATGATTTTACAGCACACTCTTGATTGTAAAAGTTGAAGTAGAATTTTAAGGTCTTTCTGATGTCCAAGTGGGGAATGTGGAACAATAAATATGAAAACTTTACACTGCTTTTTCATCTTCAAATGTGAAGTTCACAGCTAATTCCTCTGGTTTGGAATTTGGAATAGTAAAGACTCAAGTGCAATTTGGCATGGAAAGATACTTGTTTAATTTCTTTAAGTATTCATTAAAAAAAAAAAAAAAAAAAAGAAAAGAAAAGCAGGCAAAGAAAAATGTTTATTCCCCAAAATAGATTTTCTTAATGTTGAATATTAGCATGAACTCCGAGCTAACTTTTATTTCCTTTGAAAACAGTGTTTAGATTCCAACACACTAGGTGCTTGACAGTGGGCCCAATATACTAAAATGCAAAATGGGGGTATAGTAGAATAGTAAATTTCCGAGAAAGTCTGGTAGATGTTTATGGAAAGCTCCATCCAGAGAGCATAGATCAATTAATAATGCATCAGGGAGAATAAAGATCTAACTGGAAGAAAATGTAAAAGAAAACAAAATTTATTTTTAAGAAATCAATCTACAGACTTAGGTATGACACTGCTTTTCTGACAACTGTGGAATTTTTAATACAATTTCTTAAGATCGTCACATAGAAAAGGATCAAAGGGAAAAGGAGCATACAATAATAAGTAATGATCAAAGAATTTTTCAAAACTTGTACACTGGCACACATGGTGAGACTTCATGTATTCAGGCACAGCAGCAGCTCAAAATAAAAGCATCTTCCCTTTGTACTGGATGTCTGGAAACATTTGTTTAAGAAATCTTTTCAGGAATTTCTTTACCTGTTTGGATTAGTTCATCCATTGTGTGATGTACTGCATGGAACCCTTGATTTGCAGATCCTTAAGGACACTCACATTAAATATTCAGTGACAAAATAAGAGGCAATGGGCACAAACTGAAATCCAAGAAATTCCATTTAAACATAAAAGAAAAAAAAAAACCCACTGTGAGGGTGACTGAACATTGGAACAGGTTTCCTAGAATGGTTGTGGAGCCTCCATCCTTGGAGATACTCAAAACCCAAGTTTTGAGTAATCTGGTCTAGGTGTCTTTGCTTTGATCAGGGAATTGTACTAGACACTCTCCAGAGGTGCTTTCAAACTTCAGCTATTCTGTGGCTGTGTAGTTAAGTGATTCAGTGAAATAGCACAGTCTTTTTAAGACTTCTGTTGAAGCCACAAAGGAGAAAATTTTAATATTACAAGAAGTACAGACATGTTTCTACATAATTTACTCCTTTTCCCAGTGAGTAAAGCACATATTTATTTTTAAATCCTAGATCAGCTGGAACAAAACAGTTATTTCAATTTGTATCTAAAACCTTCATGAATCAATCAGGAAAAAACTCCAACAGTTCACAGTATTAAGAGTGAGGTAATGAAATCTTGTAGATGCTATTGTTTGTGTGATACGTACCATCTTTCTCCAACATTTTGTTTAAGTCTACTGTCAAGTCATCCCAGGGAACCAGAACTATATTTGCCTTTCTGAATAATTCAAACAAAAACATTGCCAAAAGAGAAATTATCACAGAAGTGTGAAAGATTGAAAAAGTTTAAAAGACAAAAAAACTCCACCAAAATCCAACACCCCCTACACACATCCGTGATCCACCTCCAGGACACAAAAATGCAGACAGGTGAATGACAGTTAGGAGGGTAAAGATAGGACAAGAAGATGAACATTTTCTCTGTATTAATCAGAATTTGACTCCCTTTTAAGTTTAAAGTTATGCAACTGAATTTAATATGCTTTTCAGACGTAGTAAGTGCTGCAGCTTCATTAACTTCAATATGGATGCTCAGCCTCCTATAAGAGTAAGGTCACCTTTCGTTAGGTGCTTAAGTATGTGTTTCATGGCCTGACTTCTAGAGGTACGGCACACCCATAACAGCCACTGAACTTTGAGGAATTTCAACATCTGTGAAAAACAGGATGTTAAAATCTACTTCTAAGCATGGATCTTTGTGATTGATTCTGATTAAAGAAATTACTAACACAGTCATGGAAGAACAGAGTTGATTATACACATGAACAGCACTTTTAGAATTCTTTTTATTCTCATTATATTGTGAAAACAAGAAACAATAATGTTTAATGTCTTTCTTCTGTTCAAGTGACATTAAATTTCTCTGATTAGTCACACTGCTAAGAAACTTTGTGAAGTTTTTATTTTTTTAATATTTTCAACCTAGCATAACATAGTGAACAAGCATTCAAATAAAGTGTTACTCAATCTGGACTTAAAAGCGGATTATTAGTACTTGCACAAGTTACCCAAGTTTGTAAACTGCACTGAAAAGTTAGCAAAGAAATTCCTATCACTCAGTGAAGCTGATGGCAGATTACAGTTATTGGTGATGCAATATATATAGAGAATATTTTATATTAATATACTGATATTACAGGCTTCATAGGTACTAGCGATGACTTAAATTAAAAAATCCATTACCAGTTTTGAAGACTATTATGTTTTGAGTAGCTTTCAATAAAGGTTTCCAACTTCTTCTAATGAGAGTTCTGTCCTAGTAACCCTGAGTGGGAAATAAACTGATTACAAAAGGAGTGATTTTGCAGACCCATTTTACCATTTGTGATCACCTATTGCTATGCTGGGGCTCCAAATATAGTTATTCATTTGGGTAGGACAATGTCTTTCATGGTTCTGTATGTTCATGTAGACCATTAACACTTGCACCTAAGTTGGCAGAAAAAAATCATAATATAAAAAGTTGAGCATTTGTGTCAGTCTTAGTTATGGAGTATTAAAGGGTTTCATGGAGGTTTGAGTATGCATCGTAAAGAACTTGTCATACCTACAATATTGTAAATTACCACAGAATAGATACTGTTAAGAGAGAAAATAGAAGATAGGTTTTTAATTTCATGTTATCATTCATGTGGGACTCACTTCCAGACTAAGAAACTTATATATCAGGGTCAGTATATATAGGGGTAGGAGTGTAAATTCNAGTTTTGAGTAATCTGGTCTAGGTGTCTTTGCTTTGATCAGGGAATTGTACTAGACACTCTCCAGAGGTGCTTTCAAACTTCAGCTATTCTGTGGCTGTGTAGTTAAGTGATTCAGTGAAATAGCACAGTCTTTTTAAGACTTCTGTTGAAGCCACAAAGGAGAAAATTTTAATATTACAAGAAGTACAGACATGTTTCTACATAATTTACTCCTTTTCCCAGTGAGTAAAGCACATATTTATTTTTAAATCCTAGATCAGCTGGAACAAAACAGTTATTTCAATTTGTATCTAAAACCTTCATGAATCAATCAGGAAAAAACTCCAACAGTTCACAGTATTAAGAGTGAGGTAATGAAATCTTGTAGATGCTATTGTTTGTGTGATACGTACCATCTTTCTCCAACATTTTGTTTAAGTCTACTGTCAAGTCATCCCAGGGAACCAGAACTATATTTGCCTTTCTGAATAATTCAAACAAAAACATTGCCAAAAGAGAAATTATCACAGAAGTGTGAAAGATTGAAAAAGTTTAAAAGACAAAAAAACTCCACCAAAATCCAACACCCCCTACACACATCCGTGATCCACCTCCAGGACACAAAAATGCAGACAGGTGAATGACAGTTAGGAGGGTAAAGATAGGACAAGAAGATGAACATTTTCTCTGTATTAATCAGAATTTGACTCCCTTTTAAGTTTAAAGTTATGCAACTGAATTTAATATGCTTTTCAGACGTAGTAAGTGCTGCAGCTTCATTAACTTCAATATGGATGCTCAGCCTCCTATAAGAGTAAGGTCACCTTTCGTTAGGTGCTTAAGTATGTGTTTCATGGCCTGACTTCTAGAGGTACGGCACACCCATAACAGCCACTGAACTTTGAGGAATTTCAACATCTGTGAAAAACAGGATGTTAAAATCTACTTCTAAGCATGGATCTTTGTGATTGATTCTGATTAAAGAAATTACTAACACAGTCATGGAAGAACAGAGTTGATTATACACATGAACAGCACTTTTAGAATTCTTTTTATTCTCATTATATTGTGAAAACAAGAAACAATAATGTTTAATGTCTTTCTTCTGTTCAAGTGACATTAAATTTCTCTGATTAGTCACACTGCTAAGAAACTTTGTGAAGTTTTTATTTTTTTAATATTTTCAACCTAGCATAGCATAGTGAACAAGCATTCAAATAAAGTGTTACTCAATCTGGACTTAAAAGCGGATTATTAGTACTTGCACAAGTTACCCAAGTTTGTAAACTGCACTGAAAAGTTAGCAAAGAAATTCCTATCACTCAGTGAAGTTGATGGCAGATTACAGTTATTGGTGATGCAATATATATAGAGAATATTTTATATTAATATACTGATATTACAGGCTTCATAGGTACTAGCGATGACTTAAATTAAAAAATCCATTACCAGTTTTGAAGACTATTATGTTTTGAGTAGCTTTCAATAAAGGTTTCCAACTTCTTCTAATGAGAGTTCTGTCCTAGTAACCCTGAGTGGGAAATAAACTGATTACAAAAGGAGTGATTTTGCAGACCCATTTTACCATTTGTGATCACCTATTGCTATGCTGGGGCTCCAAATATAGTTATTCATTTGGGTAGGACAATGTCTTTCATGGTTCTGTATGTTCATGTAGACCATTAACACTTGCACCTAAGTTGGCAGAAAAAAATCATAATATAAAAAGTTGAGCATTTGTGTCAGTCTTAGTTATGGAGTATTAAAGGGTTTCATGGAGGTTTGAGTATGCATCGTAAAGAACTTGTCATACCTACAATATTGTAAATTACCACAGAATAGATACCGTTAAGAGAGAAAATAGAAGATAGGTTTTTAATTTCATGTTATCATTCATGTGGGACTCACTTCCAGACTAAGAAACTTATATATCAGGGTCAGTATATATAGGGGTAGGAGTGTAAATTCCCTTTATATAGGCAGCGGAGATGTAGCTAACTCTGAGCTGGAGCTAGAATGGAGCTATCGAGTGATTTGACTCATGATAAAGCACATGGTTAGGAATCAATCTATTTGTTAACATATGTGTCCAGTGCCATTTGAGAGGCTGTAGGGGAGTCCAGACATCTGCAAAGGAATAGTAAATATGACACAAGACATTTGAAAGCTTAGTGCAATTCCAGACTACAAGCTGAAGGCCAGATAGGGTACAGAGACTAAAATGGCTCTAGGTGTCATTTTTAGGCAACTGATTTTTTTCTTTTTTTTTTTTTTTTTTTTTTTTTTTTTTTTTTTTCCAGGAGAGGATTCAGTTACCTAACCATTGGTTTCTAACATATAAGGTATAATTTCCGTACCATATATACTAGTCCTGAGCAGATGTCTCAGATACCATGAGGGGTCTCCCATGGCATCACTCAACCTATTCACAGGAATTTAAATTTTCTCACCAGTACCTGGCCAGTTGAATAGCCATTAAAGCACCCATGATTATATTGGCTAAATCTTTTTTGACCATAGATACCTAAATTTTATTCTCTTCAGCTGAAAATGGGTCGTATCTCCTTTTCTGCATATTGTTCAAATTTACTGATATAGGTGAAAGCAAAAGAGATTGTGAAGAAAAAGTTAAACAGAGACTAATCTTTATAAGAAGATTTGAGATGTAACAATATAAGCACACAATCATTAAATGGTTATTGATACCGCTTACAAGTAATATAAATACAATTCTTAACAGAAGTTCTGCCAAGTTTTAATCATTTTACACAAATACTAAATACCATTAGCAGTTCCCGTGACATATGATGCACTTTCTGACAGTATTGTGTTAAACACAGTGTTATGTTCAATACCATTTTTTTCCCCAAGTGAGATCATTTCTTCCCCAAGTGAGCTTAGTTTTGCCATAGAAATCTATTCTTAAGACTGTTCAGCAATATTCTTGAAAATTATAATCCTTACTACTTTGCAATGGTAAGTCAGAAGCTGCACCAGCATTTTGTTCCCAAGCCTGCAATGCTGTCTTACTCAGTTATTGACTAGTCATGCATTCAGCATTTCTCATCCTTGCTTTTAAAGAAACAGAACAGTTTTTAGAGAAAAGCTATTCAAGACAATGAGGTTCTGCAGTGATCAATGCCCAGAACACTTAGCTTTCCTAAGCAGAGTAATAAATATATTGTCATAAGCAGAGAGCTTGTATGCAACAACATTTATTTCATTAGATATGCAGTAGCTATTGCATGCACTTTTACAAATACGTCTTAACATTGGCTTATTTCCACAGTAATTTATGTGTGACTCTTAGCAAGACTAGTTTATGATAGAGTTTCCAAGAAAATACCCTAATGTTTTCTTGTAATTCCTGAAATGGCTTATGGCTTCCTGTTCCAGTAGAGTATAGAATTGGGAATCTTTATTTGTGCGTATTATTTATCTTTCTTTAATAGCTTTTATAGGAAATGGATGTTAGAAAGTGAATAACTTTAGGAAAGCAATATTCTTCTTAATATATATCATAGCAGACAGACAAATAATAGAAATCCACCAATAGTTCTTTCTTAAATCACTTTTTCCCATATTTTTTTTTTGGGGGGGGTGTTGTTGTCATGGTGTTTTTTTGTTTGTGTTATTGTTTTTGTTGTTTTTGTTGGGTTTTTTTGTTATTAATGTATATAAATTGGGCATGAACTCTGAGCTAACTTTTATTTGCTTTGAAAACAGTGTTTAGATTCCAATGCACTAGGTGCTTGACAGTGGGCCTCTACAAAACTGCTTGCTGCTTTGAATCAGAGAGTTATATAGCATTAGGGATTTTTTTCTCGGAAAAACAGAATATCTGATAAAATCAGGTAAAACAAAAGATTGACAAAGATTATGCAAAATATTAACTGCTAAGAGCTGGAATGTTGTCATTTTCCCAGGAGACTGAAGCTCTTATCAGGAATCTCATGGCAGTGCAAAGTTTCAAGAAGAAAGTATGTGAGATTCATCTCATCTAACTATAGACACTGAAATAAAATAGATCATATCCAGAAAGTGCTGACTTTATCTATTCATTTTAAGGGAATCTAGAATGTATTGCTCAAATACATACACCTGCACAAATCACACCAATTTTGTAGATATTGTTTTATTTCAGTATTTCTTTCCAGTTTCTCTATTCTAGTAGTGAAATAAATAAAGTTGAGGAAAAAAAAAATCATGATAGATATTTCTTTTCATACTCTTTGCAGTCTCCAGGAATTCCAAACACAACTTAAATGGCTGAAGAAACTTCATTTTCAGAGAGATTCTATAAATATAGAACACTTTATACAAGTGAAATGGAACATGTGATACCATTCAAAGACATGCAGTGCCAGAAATGTTACTTGGAAGGATGCTCAAAAAGACACAGACAGAAGCTGAAGATGTCGCTACTCCTGGAACTATACATTTTCTTTAAGAACACTTATTTTGTTTCCTTGCCACTCAGATAGTAGCTTTTCCTTCAATAGGAAATATGATTATTGACTGCCTTCCCAAGTTCCCTCAGTGCCCTTCCTAGTCATTTTAATGTGAGCAAGTTCTATTCTTAATAATATATTCGCTTTGTCAGGAATGAATCAGCTTAATCTCTCTCCTTATGTCTCTCTGTGTATTTGACTAAGATTAAGCATGGACATGAAAACTGAAAAATATGATACCTGACCATGACATCTTACATGTTAACTATTGTATGAAGTCACCGAAAATCAAAGACCAGATAACAGTATTATTTCCATGCAGTATTAAATGAAAACTAAACATGATTCTCTCTGGTTTATCTTTGTCATATTCTGTTACAAATATAACATTTGTTTTTTTCAATGCCTACTTTGAAGACACTCTCATCTGAGGGTGCCTGATATAAGTTTTAGTGAAGACACGGATGTACTTTTTTAATCTATGTGGTCTGTGACATCAAAAGGATCTTTCCTAAGGCTTTACACAGCTTTAACCACTGAAGTTTTGAAATGCCTTACAATCAGTAGTGTGTGGTTTTTGTTTTTGTTTTTGTTTTTTTAAATTTTCATTATCCTCTAAGATATAAGAAAGATTTTTTTATAATTCACATTTATTTTGAAGGCTGTGAAAGCAGAACATAAATAGGTTACAAAATTTGCATTAGATCTGTAAACTCTCAGTTTGAATTAGAAACTAACTCCCGGGGTAACGTTCAGTTGCTTAAATTTAAACACTTGCTGACATTTGAAATATCTGATTACAGCAGAAATATCTGAAAGGCCAAGAAGGTATGACAGAATACCTGCTGGAGACCTACAACCTTTTGAACTGGCTGCAGAAAGTAGAGGAGATGTCTGAACACATCTGAAAAGGCACTATGCTGTTCAGGCTTAGGCAACTGAGTCAGTTGGGAACCTATTCTTTTTACTAAGGCTTGAAGTTCCAGTGTCTAGACAACTGAATTAAGCACGTTGTACCTTAAGGTAATAATGAGGACTGTATTCCCTGGACAACCTTAGCAAAACTAACGGAGGTGATACAAAGAAGGGAAAAATATATTCCAAAATTATGCAGCACTGGAATTTTTCATGCCACGCTAAGATGTACAATCAGTGACCCAGAAAAAGAAAACCTATTTAACATAACAAGGGAGAGTGGACAGACTTGGACGTTAAATATTGTGACAATATATCCGGAGACAATGAACAAGCTGAAAAAAGTTTGGTGGTTTTCTGGTTTTGTTTTTTTTTAAAGCAAAAACTGAAAACGCTCACTAGCTAACTAAGCCCTAGTGCCAAACAAGGATTATAAAGGAAGAGCAGCTTTTTGTAACGAGCAAAACTCAAGAAGTGACTATGCCAGTTTTGGATGTCTTGTGATATGTAAAAATTACAAGCCTGACAAAGTCAAAATACAAATTATTGAAAAACCAAATGTGATTTACTTAAACTATTGACACCTTAAATCAGATAATGTTTCTAAGAATTAGTTGAAGGAAAGGTTAATAATCAGATCTCTTAGCAATGTGGCAGATACAAACAAAACAGCTGTTTTCACATCCAGTTTTGGTGTCCCAGAAAATGGAAATCAACCCATACTGGAAGCATTTTTTTCTAATGGAAAACAGTTGAAGAGACAAGTTTTACTACACTAATCCAAACTGAAATTACAGAAGTTGCTATACTTTGGGTTTTTTGAGGCAGTTTAAATACTTAAGACTGTATGCAATTGACCTTATTCTGAGAAATGGCATAGCGGCAATACTGCATGATTTCCTGATTGCCTACTGGGAACAGAAAGGCCTAAAGTCCTAGGATTTCATTTCGTCTCTCCAAGTGTGCGAATGTGTGAAGATGGTTTAGAGAAAGATATCATAAGGATGAGAGCAACTGCTTTTAGTCACTGCTGCAGATCATTGAAAAACCCTAAAATTGCATCATATAGGTACACCTGATTTGTGATGCAGTGTTTCTATTTCCCTGGAGTAAAAATTACTGGAATCAAACTGCAACAGGAGAAAAAACTTTGAACTGAGGAAGAAACAGTGAGCAAAAATGAAATTTATTTTTACAGAGATAAGAGGCTTATAATTTTTATGGTATAAGCATTGCCCTCTCTCTTAATTTTATGGGAGTTTTGGTTGGTTGGTTGGTTTTTGTTTGTTCTGTTTGTTTGTTTTCCTGATTTCCTCTTGACAACCCCATGTTTAGGAAGCTTGCTGTTTTAGAAAGTGTGCCAGACCCCATGGCAAGCATGAAAGCTATCAAATATTAGTCTGATGCCCTCAAAACAAATAAAACCTATCAAAAGAAGAAAAGTGACCTAATCCAAGCCACCTTTCTTTTAAGTGTATACTTCATGAAAGCAAAATTTCTGAGTGTGTTACTGAAATACAATACACATCAAAGAACACATAATGTTCTTAGCTAGTGCACAATACAGCTTTGTGCTAGCTTAGGGGAATTTAAGGATGAATTGTGGATTTTACCCATGATCTTTTTATATGGTAGGCTTCCGTTTTGTTTTCTGTTGAAAATTCAGGTGCTGATTTTACTATTAAATACTCCATGCTTTATTAGTCCATGTTCTAATATAAGCATTTGTCTGGTTTTATCTTTGTACCTTAAGAAAAGAGTTAACTGAGATGATAAGACTGTCAATCCTAAAATTTTCATAAGGATATTTGTTTGTTTCTTCATGCTCTACATCAGGGAGGAATTTAAGTTGAGGTAGTGGCAAAAATAGAATGACTTCACCGAATGGCATAAATTTTAGATTTTTATTTACTCAATAGCACGAGCATAACAGGTAATTAACTTTTTATTTCAAGGTTTCTATACTGCAACATGCTAATTCATTCTGTACAGAATACACTCACAGCAGTTGAGATCCCTCCCCTTTGGTCCAGTTGTGATCAGTATCAGAGATCCAGAGGTACAAGACACTTTATTTGAACTGGTCCATGTGCCTGAGTCCTGGAAGGCTTACACATGTAGTGGTTCCACCTTGGTTTCAGCGTTTCACATGGTGTTAGATGCCCGTGGATTTGTTCCCATGAAGGGGTTAATATTTTCACTGTTGATTGCTTTCTGACTTAGATGGTTGGTAAAAGCTGACAATGGTCTCACTGGCCACCTTATCCAAGTCAATTGTTTTGCTTTTCTCCATAACTAAACCAGGTAGCTGTTTTCAACCAGTTTACTATTCTAGTTTGGGCTTCTGCACCAAATGCATTATAAGTTAAAATTATTTACAGTTCACCTGTGCTTCTGTCTTTCTGAGCGTACACCTAAACAATTAGCTGGGCAGATGCAAACTGAGCATTTGGAGAACTTCTCCCATAGTAATGTGCTGGGTTTGTTTTTGTAGCACTGCTAGAGGTAGAGGTAGATTTGGACAGGTGTGGTTAGAGTCTTACTCTCCCGAGCAGCACTTTCAGTAAGGCTTTAGCCCATAGCATGATAACAGGTAGAGTAAAACTTTGTCGAAGCAAGTCTTTTCCATCTACATCATCTAGGAGAGAACTCCATACTTGGTCATCATTTACTAGATCAAAATATCTGAGTGTACTTGGATGTCTAACTTCAGAATTTTTAGTTTAAACGTCAAACTTCAGTTTCAAGAACTAAAAGCAAACCAAAAGAATCACATCCCAAATGAAAATAACCACACCATTTCGATAAGGGTGCTGACTTCTGAGTAGCCAACCAGAAGCCTTCCAAAAGGAGATTTTAGTACAAAAAAATTCACAGCCTGTCAGTATTTTTGTATTTTCACATATCTAACATCCATTCCGAGGGACTGCTCAAAAAACCCTGGCAACCCTGTTAACATGGCATCACTGGAAGCGTAATCTTTACTTATAGATGAGAAATTTCTCCAGTGTAGTATGCAGAACCATCTTTTGCTATAATTCTTAGGAATACTTTTATCTTTGTTCTTTCCAAAACACATCTCTTAATCATTTGCCAGACCAAGAGGAATTTTGTGTTTTAATTACACCCTGCTTTCTGTGTGCTGTTTTTAGCATTATATAGCTTACTACATTGCTTTCATGTAAGTTGATTATTTCCCTTTCTCAATAACACTAGGGAAAATCAGTAATAGCATGAAAAGAACAGAGCATGTATTAGGAACAAAAATACCTATAGTCACTGAAGGAGAACTGAAATTTGTAGATACTGTGACTCCCTTAATATCTTGTGACCATTGCATTAGTTGAACTACTGAAACTCAAAGCCACAACATATCTTTCAGCATTATTGAAGTTAATATTGAAACACATAAAAAAAAATTTCCAAAAATATGAGGAATCAGTTCTTTCTCAAAACCACTATATATTCAAAAGTGGTCTTTATTTACATAAGAGATTCCATATGTTCTAGAAACATGGGGATCCTTATGCATGCAAGAGAGTAATTATAAGTAATATAGACTTATATGTGACAATCACATGTTTTCTTGGACTTATGGGTTAAACTTGGTTTTATGACATTCAGAATTCACAGAAGTTGTACTCAGCCTGATAAGACACAGATGACAGCAGCAGGGTAGCAGATTGTTGAAAAAAGCCAGAATTGAAAATCTTTTCTTATAGTTTCCTGAAAAATCCTGGATGTCAAACTGTGTATAATCATATGCTAACTATTAAGACAGAACAACTATTTAATAATTACTATTCTATCACTTCCATTATTGTTTCTTTGAGTGTAGTTCTTAACATATTGCTTTTAATGAGTTAGGCTTGATAGAGGTGTTTTGGAAAATCCAGTAGTTTCTATACTCTTTGGGGAAGGTGAAGAGGCATATATAAAAGGTGAATAACTTTTTCTGGAGTCTCATTTGATATTTAGCATAACAGACTGCTTGGGATGCTAATAGGGATGCAAGATTCCATACTCTGTTGTTAGGCTCTGAAGATCTTCAGATGAATATCCAAGGACAAAGTGATGCCTCTCATTTTCTTTTTTTCTTTTTTCTTTTCTCTTTTTTTTTTTTAAAGAAAACAACACAGGTGTGATTAAACTTACTGGTGTCCCTTCACTAGACTAGCATCCAGTTCATGTAGTAGGTCAATCTCTTCCAATCAATTTTTCCATAAAACCTTGTAATGTGAGCTTTCTGTATTACCAGCATCATAAACATCATCAGTATTGAATCATTTGCTTGTTTACACATGTACAAAATACTGCATTGAGCTCTCTTAAGAGCTACTGATTACTGGTATTACATTTGGCGACGATTTGCAATAAAGAAATGATTAGAGACTGCTCATGTGAGCACCTTGCTAATATATTATTCCCTCTTCAGTCCTGTAAGAGTACCTCTGAAGTACTCCAGGATCAATCAAGTACTCCAGAACAGGCTTTCAAACCTGTTTGTAAATAAACCGTTCAAAATATTGCCTTCTGTAAATAAACTGTGAAGAATATGCAGCTTGATTCTAGCCTTACAACAGGAACTTGCATGAGGGAGGAAATAAGACAGAGACTGTACACGAATCTACTTGCTTTGTGGCATACCCCAGAAAAGTCATTTAAATATTTGTCTTGGAAGATGTCCTATTTCTTTTGATTTTATGTTAAAATAAAATTACTTAATGCAGAAGAAGTTATCAATACCCTACATATAAAAAAAATAGAAAAAAATCATTGTGGTTGGAAGGGACCATGGTAATCTCTAGTCTGGCCTGCTTGCTCAAAATTGCATCAGGTTGAGCTGTTTGCTCAGGACCATGCGCAGCGAGGTTTTGAATATCACTAGGGATAAAGACTTCACAATACCTCTGGGCAACCTGTTCCGGTGTTTGACTACTCTCACAATCAAATTTTTTTCTTACGTTTAAGTGCAATTTCCAATGTTAATATATTATACTGTAGTACTATTCCTATTGCTATGTATATTTATTGTATTGCTATTTTGCTACACATATTATTATAACTGTGCTGATGTGCATCACTAAATCACTATGGAAAAAAGAAGTGATGACATGTTATTCTGACAGTTTCTGTGACGAGATTTTGAGCCTGATGAAAGCACAAGATCTACACTGATACTATTGCATATTAATTAAATAAGATACAATCAGTGAATACTCTATCTGCATGCACAATTAATCATTCATTAGGAAGCATCCAGAATGGCTTATTTCAATGCCTGAATTTGGATTCTCAGTGAACACATAAAGCTGACTCATCTTTAAAATGCATGCATTAAATGTGTAAATCTAAAGATACACCTCTATGTGAAAGAGCAAAGAGTATTGGTCACCATGCAAGAAAAAAAAAAAATCTGTTTGAGCTTTGCAGTAAAACCCATAACAGAAAGCAAAACACCTATCAAAATTGGTTTTGATTTCTTAATAAGGCTGATTGCCCAACAAATTCCCTCAAAAAAAAAAAAAATTGTCTGAGTCCTCCATCTCTTCAATAGTAGTAGGCACATATTTTATTCTTCCAAAATGTGGCTGAAGTTTAACTTTATGTTTCTATTAAGCAATATTTTACAGATGGTAAATTACAATAGTATGCTGAGAAAATACATGTGACGTCCTTATAAACGTCAAATGAATTCTTCATGATCAGTGCTATTATAATGAATACCAAACAATTCCATTATAATTAGTGCTATTACAGTGAATACCAAAGGAATTAATGATAACTAGCAGCAGTAGGCTGAATAAGAAATAAGCTCAAAATGAGAGATTGGAGAAGTATCTGGAACAGAAGCTTTAAACTTCCTGTGATATAGTACAATTTTATGGTTATTTAATAGTGAAAGGATGGCAACATTACAAATCTGTCTTCAAAGCAAAAAGGTCTGTTTCACCAAAGCAATCTCAAGAGATATGACTGTGCATTGGACAGATTTTTAGTGATTTTTCTGGGAGAGCACATAGGCAGATGACAAGACGGATTCTTCAGGTGTTTCCACAGCCTCACTCTGTCCCACACTGTACTTGAGTGGAAAGGGATCTAGTATGTATAAGTGTTACAATAAAATCTTTATAGCTGCTTGGAGGAATAGGGAAACAAGGGAATATGTGTTGAAGTGCTCCGTTGAAGTTTAAAGCATGTTGCCTCTAGGTATCGCAAATCATGAGTTGTTTAGTTAGACTCTTATAAGAGTGTAACATCTAGTCACTGTATTATCAATCCTATATAATGGATCACTACTCTTGCAATTCCTTAAAAACAGAGGTGCTGGCTGCCAGTCTAACCAAGTAAATTAAGCTTTCATTTGCATTCAGTTTTAGTCCGGTAATTGAAGGAGGATCTGTCATGTAGAAAGCAGTGTCTTAGTGTTTTGGTTTTATGTTTTCGGTTGGTTGGTTGGTTTGGTTTGTTTTTTGTTTTGTTTTCATTTTTGTTTTGTTTTTGTTTTTGTTTGTTTGTGTTCTGTTTTTGTTTTTGTTTGTTTGTTTGTTTTTAATGGTAACAGAAATTAATTTATTTAAGCAAAACTTTCCCATGGTTTGGTTAATAATACTTTTTTTTTTCTAAGTGATAAGGGATTTGTAGGATCACTGACAAGCTTATCAGTGTTTGACAAAGAAACTTAATAAGATTTATAAAATAATTCCCCTCCACAGAGTTCTGTCTTCCTATTTCAATGATGCTTGAGGTCCCACTTGCTTCCGCGGATTTCATTTTCCTAAAGAGAAGTGAAAATAACTTCCACGTTACCATTAGTTTGGCTACAGCAGAGAAAATAATTGTCTGATTGTTCTATATAGTTATGGCTGCTATTCATTAGCTGCACTTATTATTATTTTATAAAATGATTGATTTGCATGATACCTGTGGTTAAAATGACACATTCTTGTAGATCTGGGAGATAATTAAACTCCTATGCAAAGCAGTCTTTATTAATCCAATGCTTGTTCGTTTCACATGTTCCTTTTATAGTTCTTCAGAGTTTATCCAACTGCTATGTTTGTTCAATCAGCAACAACAAAAGTTATAAATGAAACCAATTAGTGTGTCTTTCATTTTACAAAACGACAAAAAAGTTTTCAGAAACAAAAATGGAGAATGCAAAGACAAACAGATTACAGTTGGTGTGTTTTTTTTAAAGAAAACCCATGTGTCTGCATTTATATTTGCACCTTCAGTATCCCAGCTGGCTTTTCTGACAATTGATGTACAAATGAAATGTAGAAAATGTACTCAGAAATTTCCTTTTTCAGTCACAATTTTATTTGAAATCTTTCATTCTTAAAGGAACCCAGTTAAAGAAAAAAGATCTCAAAACATTTATAAGATGTAATTTACAAGATTATATGAGCCCTATAAATGGCCTCTTGATTAAGATCTTAATTGAGGTAGCATAATGTGTCCCTCTTGGCAGTATAAAATGAGGGAAAACATCATGTGCAAAGTGAACTGAGCAGGAAAGACCTTTAGATTGACTTTTATCAAACAGGAGGCTTAATATGCACCGTGACATGCCTTGACAATTCCCACAAGTTCCATCACATGCATCCAAAGGCCTATTTTTCGCTCTGAAAGAGAATGTGTCATCTCTGGCGAAAGAGAAAAACAAAAGGCACCAAAAAATTGGTAAAACAAAAAATAGTCTTCTTTGTGTAACGGTCAGTTACCGCAGACCTTGTACTTTTAGCTTGTGCCAGAATACGAGCAGAGTAGAATCTAAATGGTAAAAAATGAAACCAAATGAAAAAAAAACCCACATAAAACTCCTTAACATAAAAACCATAACAATAACTATGAGGCATTTGACTAACCTGGGGTGTAGTTACCTCATTTGGGGAGGAAATAAAAGACTGATAATAGCTTTTGATAAAATTGGCAAGTCTGAAATTGGACACTAAGCTTTTATGGATTTTTTTTATAAGAACTCAGGATTTTTGGAAGCTAGAACTAGAGCTAGAATTAAATACTGCTTGATGATTGCCTCTTTGTAAGGTAACACAGAGGAAAATTAGACATCAATGTTGAAGGAAACTGAAGTAACTTGAAGTACCTTGCACATTTTGATGTAGAATTATTTTGCTGTACAGGGAAGCGTACATATTGCAAACTTGTAACTACTGGGATAGGAGTAGCTGTATGTGGGAGGTGAAAAAAAAAAAAAAAGATTGGAAATGCTCTTATATCTTGGGAAAATTGTGATTCTTAAAAATACATAATATAACAACAAAATTGCTGAATGCCCACAGCTCTGGAGCAACAGAATGGCTTCAATAGTAGACCAGTGCCTCATGTGTGCTGATTAACTTCTGTATTTCTGTTGTTCTTACCAAATTTAAAAATATGGTACATGGTGTCACGGAGGCACCCCAAAAATAAGTTTAGGAGGACAACAAGGTTCAAAACAAACTTTATTCCGGACGGAAAAGTACTGCCGATAAACTGATTGGAAGTGGGGTTTATACAATTAGTTAGCACACCAATAACATAAGATACAGGTTCGGATATTAGGTCAGGAGATTATTTGGGGTGCAGTGAAATAAGAATAATGAAGATCCACAGCGTGCATATATGCACTCACAAGAAAACAAACTGGAGCCCTCTCTGCCCCGTTTTACCCATAAGGGAGAAACACCAGCCTACTGCAGCCAGGACTTACGCTTGCCTGCCAGGCAAGGAATTTACACTCGTCTGTCCCAGACGAGGACTTTACACTCGCCTACCAGGCGAGGACTTATTAAAGTATTTATTCAGCAATTTGTCACTCACCTACATGCAGACGTGAGGTGCTCCCCACCCCGGGAAGCTACCTTAGACGGCTTCTCCGTCTAAGGGGAGGGACTCCGGCAGCATGGCAGACCTGCAGCTCCGAGAAGACCACACAAAGGGGTCTTCAGTGGGAACCCCATTTATAGTCAGCTCAGATCTGGCTGTGGGCATTCCAGAAGCTTCTCATCTTCTCTGGGCTGTGGGCAGGCTCAACCCTTCCTCTGCTGACAGCCCTGCCCATCGGCTCTGGGTCTCCACAAAGAGCCATTAACTGCCCATTGAAGGCCCCAGTTCTGAGAGGGGGGTGTGCAACTGGCACAGCAGATCTCAGGGCGTAGGGGGGGGAAAGTGCAACTGCCACACATGGCCTTTTTGTTCCTACTATTTTCCTTGATAAGTGAAAAGGGGCTTAGAAGTACATGATATTTCCTTCCTCTTGCCTCAATCAATGGTATTTCTTTCTATATCCAGATATTAAAACATGTGGGATCAGTAAGGGTCTGGGATCCTGGAAAGGGATTGTTTAATGATTATTTTATCTTAGACTGTGCTTCTTCTTACTGATACTTCGACTGTGGGATGACAACTACCTAGGGGAAGCTCAGACTCAGGAAGAAAGAATTGCTTGCCCTCACAGACACCCTGAAACTGTGCTATATTTTATGAATAGTACCATAAATTACACCAGCGATAATGTCCAGATGTTGCAACCATCTCTAACAGCCACTACCTGCCATCCCAGTACAAATAAGATGGCTTTACTTCTGCTAGCCCTGCTTAGAAAACAAAACAACAATCCCAGAAAATTAATAATTCCATAATTCTGTTTGAGTTAGCTGATTTAAACTTTAAATATATAGCAATCAAGAATAATCCTGGTATTGTACTGTTCCAGTTCTGAAACTCTGCAGGGACCACAGACTCTACACTTCATACCATGCCATCTAGCCTTATTTTGAATATATTTTCATGTTGTCTGATAATTATCTTGATGGTCAAAACATTGTCTTCTCCTCAGAAGATTATTTTCTGAAAAGAATATATGTCTGGCAGTTGCTATTTATTTATTTATTTATTAAGACAACTTCCACACTAAAAACAAAAAAAATAAGAAAAATAACCAACCAACTAAAAAAACCCCAACCAAACATCCAAACTTCCCCCCCCCCCAAAAAAAAAAAGTTACAGTAGCAGAAACAATGAAAATGCCTATCAACACTAAAACCCAATAATCTTAACCTTCACAAAAAATAAATTCCTCCTTCAAATTTTGGAGAATGACTGAGTTGAGAACAAATGATTTATTTTTCCTCTTGAATCAAATCACATTCATATAAGTAGTGACTTAAGTGTAGATCTCAGAATCTGATCTTTTAAATATGCCAAAATCCTGGTAGGTTCTTCTTTTTAACATGTGTAAACAGGTCATGCAAACAAAAAAAAAAAACAAACAACAACAAAACCAAACCAAAACAAAACAAAACAAAACCCAGAAAGAATTTATCCGGTAATTACAATTCTCATTTTCACAAAATCTTCAGTCTGATAGGGATATTTTCCAGTTCCACTGCAGCGGTTTAATTATCTACTGCTGATTCAAAAAGTCTTTCACTTAGGTGAATAGTTTCAGCTGGAAAAAAAAAAACAAAACTTAAAAGTTTTCAAAACAAAGCAGCATAATTTCTGTTTCAAAGTCTCTTTCATTTCAGCTAAATTATTTCTTGACAAGTAAAGAGAACTTTGAGAAAAGCTGAACGAAACATTAATCCAGGCCAATGCAAATGTGAAGTTTCTTCAGAAAAGCTGAAGAATATACTTCATATATATGCAGACTGCTAGTGATAGCTGTTTCTATACTTTTAGAGGAAAGAGAAAAGAGAGGAATAAAAATAAAAAGTAAGCCAACAAGGAGGCGTGTCACAATGTGTGTTAATTTGTGTGGTTTTAAGCTGTCAGACCTAAAGTATGCACCAATGAATATGGCTATCTTTAGAGAAGTCTCAGCATACCAAAACACTCAAAATAGAAGGTAATACTGTGTATAAGTTTTCATTTTTAGAAAACTTAATCCCCCTATCTGCTTGTGTTCTATGAGGTACCCATGTCTACTTGCTTTGCATTAGAGTTTCGGGGTCTTTTTTTCCATGTTATAGATAAATTAGTTTGATTCTGGGCTCTAAATAACTTAATTATGTGACCTCCCAATTACAGCACAGAATGAAAAATAATTTGCTTCAGGTTTGTGCAGACTGAAAGGAATTTATTTGGTTTCGTATGGAAATATAGATGAGGTGCAGTTCCGTACAGAGTGCAGGCTGTCTCAGGAGTTCAAGGTCTGGAACAGAGACAGAGGTAGGGGAGACATAGCTGTCTGCCCACTGAAACACATTATTCAAAGTAAGATAACATGATATTCTACAGTATAAGAGATGAAGGTTAAAGTTTTACATCTGGACTACAAGGTAGGAGAGGGAGAGATTTTTTGTTGTTTTTCTGTCTCATGTTGACAGGACATACCCATTATTTTGGTAGTATGTGTAATACTTGTAAGCACTCATCAAGACATGCATTTCTGCCCATATAAATGTAAATGTGTTTTGGTTTTGTTTTTTTTTTCTCAGTAGGATAGGTACCACTCTTAGAGTACATGGATGTATAACACTGCAGGAATCCTAGTATTTGCTCTTATTCCCAAATAATTCTTGTTTGTTCATGGAATGACAGAATCATAGAATCATAGAATGTCCTGAGCTGGAAGGGATCCACAAGGATCATGGAGTCCAACTCCTGTCCCTGCACAGGACAACCCCACAGTTCACACCATGTGTCTGAGGGTGTTGTCCAGTCTCTTGAACACTGTCAGGCTTGGGGCCGTGACACCTCCCTGGGGAGCCTGTTCCAGTGTCCACCACCCTCTGGGTGAAGAACCTTTTCCTCATGTCCAACCTAAACCTCCCCTGGCACATCTTCCTGCCGTTCCCTTGGGTTCTGTCACTGGTCACCAAAGAGAAGAGCTCAGCGCCTGCCCCTCCTCCTCCCATTGTGAGGAAGCTGTAGCTGCCCTGAGGTCTCCTCTCAGTCTCCTTCAGGCTGAACAAACCAAATGATTTTAGCCACTCCTCATACAGCTTCCCCTCCAAACCCTTCAGCAACTTTGTAGCCCTGTTTTGGACACTCTCCAGTAGCTTCATATCCTTTTTAACCTGTGGTGCCCAGAACTGCACACAGTGCTCCAGGTGAGGCCGCACCAGTGCAGAGCAGAGCGGGACAATCACCTCCCTGCCCGGCTAGCAATGCTGTACTGGATGCACCCAGGACATGGTTGGCCCTCGTGGCTTCCTGGACACACTGCTGGCTCATGTTCAACTTGCTGTTGACCAGAACCCCCAGATCCCTCTCCACAGAGCTGTGTTCCAGCATTCCGTTCCCCAATTTGCATGTACAGTCAGGGTTTCTGCATCTCAGGTGCAAAATCCAGCACTTGCCCTTGTTAAACTTCATGCAGTTGGTGATTTTCCAGTTCTCCAATTTGTCCAAATGCCTCTGCAGGGCCTCTCTGTCCTTGAGAGTGCCAACAGTTCCTCCTAGTTTTGTGTCATCAGCAAACTTACTTAGTATTGCATTAAGTCCTTTGTCCAAGTCATTTATGAAGACATTAAAGAGTACTGGCCCTAAGATGGATCCCTGCAGAACTCCACTAGTGACTGGTCGCCGACCCAACATAAACCCATTTACTAGAACTGTTTGAGCCTGGCCCATCAGCCAGTTGCTTACCCACTGCATTGTGTGCCTACCCAGCTGTATTCTGGACATCTTGTCTAGGAAAATACTGTGAGAGACAGTATCAAAGGCTTTACTGAAATCCAAAAGGTCACATCAACATGCTTCCCTTTGTCAACTAGGTGGGTAACCTTGTTGTAGAAAGAAATTAAGTTGGTCAAGCAATAGTCTCAAGTAAACTAAGAAGGAAAGATAACCTACTATGCATATAATAGGTCTGTTAGCAAAGGACTGGAGATGCTGGTGGCTCTTCAAAACTCCAGTCCCTTTTCTTCTTGAGGAAAACTCCCCATTGACCTTAAGAGCTACAAAATATTAAAAGGAGGAATATAACGCCAGAGAAAAAGAGTAGATTTGAAGACATTTAATGTATGATAGTTTCAACTGTATTGTTAATGAAGCTTTTCTGGAATAGTTAAATACTTTTGACTAGAACTGTTAGTAGTATCACTGTAATTCTACCAACGATAACTAAATGTTGCATTTTGATTAGACTGTAAAGACATTTGCTAGATTAACAATAAATTCTTGCCTTCATAGAATCACAGAATCACAGAAATCTAGAGGTTAGAAAGGACCCCTGGAGATCATAAAGACCAGCCCCTGTAAACATGAGATTTCTTCCAGTTGCCTGAAGATGTCATCTTATTCTTCTTCATGATCATGTGAGCTATAGCACAAACCCATAATGATGTTGCCTTGCTGTGCTGATCTTAACCTATAAAATCTGTTTTGGCTCCACCTCCATACTTAGGCAGAGCTCCATGCATTCCATGCACAGAAACATCTAATTCTTCCTGGTTGTCCCCACATTGCACATTAGCGCACAGACACTTCAGAGAGATACTCTAGTGTCACGAAGACTTATCAATTATGTGAAACAAATAATATACTCAAGCATGGTTAATTTTTGCAAACCAGTTAAATCTCTGTTAACACTGGTTGATTACAGATTTGAGATGTCAAGGGAAATTGCTGACTTAGAAATGTCTGACTTAGAAATACCTATGCTTTTTAGAAGGACAACCCAGAATCCACAGTCATTCACACATTAGGGCAAGGGCTCTCAACCTCAAGGAGTTACCTTGGCTAGCAGCTCAACCCAAGGGGAAAGTCCTCAGCTACAGATCCACTGACCCAAGGAGGACTGACTCAAGTAGTCCTCTGACAGGGTTCAATTTATACCCTAGTCAAATCTGATCTATGGTCACATATGGTCGTATTAGTTCCCATTGACTGATGGTCTTCTCTTCTGCACTTCACTAGGCAGACGTGAGAAAAGTAAGCCTGCACAAAACAGTTGCTACATCTGCTGTCAACATTCATTACAACTAAAAGAAATGGGTGGGGTGCACCTGCAACACTCAGTAATGCACGTTTCCCACAAAACCAGAATGAGAACCAGCACCATCATACTGTCCTCTTGACATTTCCATGTTTTACCATGCATTTCGGGTGGATTTCCTTCTGCCTTGTTTCGTTGCTTACAAGTTCTCACTTGTCCACATTACCTGACACCCTTTGCTTTCCAGCACAGGTCACTACTTTCTCACTTGATTGTTTGGCCTCCCTATTTGCAAAGAGGCTTTTGCCTCACTTGATAAAATAGATCTTGTCTCTACCTGAGTCCTCAGTCCTCAAAGGAGGTCCCATGGTTGTGAGAAAAAAAATGCTTGTTTTTGACACCAGTTGCACCACTAGTGTTGACCTTCAGGATTGATCTACTCTTCTTCACGTCATAGAATCATAGAATACTTTGGGTTTGAAGGGACCTTCAAAGGTCCTTCAAAGGTCCTTCAAAGGACCTTCAACCCCCCTGCAATGAGCCAGATCTTCAGCCAGATTTGATTGCTCAGAGCCCTGTCTAACCTGGCCTTGAATGTTTCCATGGAAGGGGCATCTACTACCCTTCTGGGCAACCTGTTCCAGTGTTTTACCATCCTCATTGTAAAAATTTCTTCTTCATGTTGATACAGGGAATTAACTAATTAACAGTTAACACTTAGAGAACTAACACTTAAGGAACTAACACTTAGAGAGCTAACCCTTAACCCACATCACTGTTGCCTAGCCTTGCTTAGCTTTGTGTAACATCTTGTAAGAGAAACAAAAGTTTGCTGAATGACTTTACAGGCCTTGCAAAGATACAAAACCTTGGGTGCATCCTTGGGTGAACTAGATAACAGAAACTTGGGAACAGGACAGGAGATACGCCAATTCTAACCAACTCAGCAGTCTGAGTCCCAGCCAACTCAACACATCAGCCCAAAGGTAATGGTGTACAGCGGGAAGACCCTGGTTCATGATCACTGTGCAGGCACAACCAGGAGGGACCGAAGCTGGAGACTATGGAAATGATTGCCCAGAACTCATTGTAATAAGAACCGCCTTCTCGGGGACAGGTTATGAATATGTATAGGTGTTCCTAGAACTTTCATGAGTATGTAACACTTTACAGCATTTAACCAAGCTCACAGCTACTGTAAATTTGCACACGTCTTAGGTGGAATTATTCCCCCATGTGTCCAGCACTGTAAATACATACCTTCTTTACAACCTCAAGGGTTGTAAGGTCATTTCTATGCCTCAATGTCTAGTCTGAATCTCCGCTTTTTATGTTTAAAACCATTACCCCTTGTCCTATCACAACAAGCCTTGCTAAAAAGTCTGTCCCTGCCTTTCTTATAGCCTCTTTTAAGTACTGAAAGGCTGCAATAAGGTCTCCCTGGAGCCTTCTCTTGTCCAGGCTGAACAGCCCCAACTTTCTCAGCCTTTCTTCATAGGAGAGGTGTTCCATCCCTTCTGATAATTTTTGTGGCCTTTTTCTGGACCCTCTCCAACAAGTACATGTCTTTCCTCTACTGAGGGCTCCAGAGCTGGACTCAGGACTCCAGGTGGGGTCTCACCAAAGTGGAGTAGAGGGGCAGAATCACCTCCCTAGACCTCCTGGTCACAGTTCTTTTGTTGCAGCCCAAGATACGATTGGCCTTCTGGGTTGCAAGTGCACATTGTCAGCTCATGTTTGATTTTTCATCTGTTAGTATTGCCAAGTCCCTACCTGCAGGGCTGTTCTCAATCCCTTCATTCCCCAGCTTGTATTGATACTGGGGGTTTGCCCCAACCCAGGTGCAGGACCTTCACTTTGCCTTGTGGTGGAGCCACATGAGGTTCACATGGGCTCACTTCTCAAGCTTGTCATTGTCCCTCTGGATGGCATCACATCCCTCAAGCATGTGAACTGCATCACTCAGCTTGGTGTCATCTGCAAACTTGTTGTAAGTACACTCAATCCCACTGTCCATGTCACTGATGAAGGCATTAAACAGTATTGGTCCCATCATGGACCCCTGAGAGAAACCACTTGTCACCATTGACCACTACTCTCTAGATGTGACTACCCAGCCAATTCCTCATCCACTGAACAGTCCACCAATCAAATCCACATCTCTCCAGTTTAGAGAGAAGGATGGTGTGGAGGACTGTGTAAAAGGCTTTACAGAGGTTCAGATAGATGACATCCATAGCCCTTCTTTTGTCTACTCCATCACAGAAGGCCCCTAGGTTGGTCAGGCAAGACTTGCTCTTGGTGAAGCTGTGCTGGGTCTCTCAAATCATCTCCCTGTTATCCATATGCTTTAGCATAGCTTCTAGAAGAATCAGTTCCATGATGTTCCCAGTCACAGAGGTGAGGTTGGCAGGTCGGTAGTTCCCAGGGTGGTCCTTTCTACCCTTTTTAAAAATTGATGTGATGTTTCCTTTTTTCCAGTCACCAGGGTCTTCACATGACTGCCATGACTTCTTAATTATCATGGAAAGTGACTTGTCAACTGCATCAGCCAATTCCCTCAGAACTCTGGAATGCATATCATCACGTACCATAGACTTATGTATGTTCAGGTTCCTCAGGTGGTCACGAACCTGATCTTCTCTTTCAGTGGGACGGATTTTGCTCTCTTGGTCCCTGTTTTGCAGTTCATTCACTCAAGCAGTTTGGGAAGAGATCTTGCCAATGGAGACTGAGGCAAAAACATTGTTGAGTACCTCAGTCTTTTCCTTGTCTGTTGTTACTAGTTTGCCAGTTTTGATCTATTGGACGCTACACTTTCTTTAACCTTTCCTTTCACCAGTATGACTGAGGAAAAAACATTTTGATCCCCCAAGCCTTTGGCTATTGCCCTGGGAGCCATATAATCACACTTGGCATGGTGCAGGTCTCCCAGACAGTGCCTTGGATAAATCTTCACATGTATGTTCCTTTTCTTATATTAAAAGATTTTGAATACAATGAACAAATAGGACAATCTAGTTTTAGTTGCTCATGTGTAGGCATGTCAGTCTGTCACAGCCTGAACCTGATTGGGTGTTTAACCTGGCCTCTGAATGCTGCTGAAGAAGGACTTGCATTTCCTGTAGATTCTATCTGCCACATCTGTTGGCTCTATGTATCAAATCTTCTAGTTGGCTCCAAATATTTCAGAAACCCTAGATTGCCAAAAGTGGCATTCCAGTCATAAATATTTAGGAAATTAATCAGTCCTCAGACCACAGAATATCTCTCTTATTTCCACTGATGGTAAGGACTAGATTCAGTTGCTTAAATATGACATCTAGTGACATTCTGGATGCTTCTTGCTGACCTCCATCTGCCAGCTGTAAAGAACACAAGTCCCATATGTTCTGGGTCATATCTGCCAGTCCACTAGGTCGTTTCAGATACATACAGTCATCTCAGATGATACTCGGCCAATTAATAAATCCCTAGATCTCCACTGCCTATAGTGGGAATTAAGACAGCACATAAACACATTTTAATTTACATTTCTGAACTTGGGACTGAATCCCATCTCCCTGGTGTGTGTCAGGTGGATACGATATTCACATCCATGTGTGAAGAACTGGATATCATTCTTGTCAAAGTGGAGGCAATAGAATGTACATAATCTGTTTGAGGTAGCCTTTGCTTTGAACAGTGGAGATGTTCAAAGATGTCCAAACATTCATTGGTTTAATAAGCAGTGCTGAATTGATAACACAGAGATAATACAAACATATATACTAAACTGAGTGGGAACTGTGCCAGAATTTCACCTCAGAGGGAATGTACTAATCTTCTGAAAAGTATAAGCTTTTTTTTCGGATTGCAGCCAAAAGAATATAACTGAGCTTGTAATGTGTGACAGTTTTATATAGTTACACCTGTCAGAACAGTATGTAATAAATGGATTAGTTTGCTAATATTACAAGGGGAATTTAAGTAAAGTAGAATAATGTTTGCTTGTTTGTACTAAACAAATGTCTACACCTCTGAGCACTGGGTCTGGCTGGGAAGAAGTTAACTTACTTCACAGCAGCCTGAAAGGTGATGTGCTTTAGTTTTGTGACTAAAGCAATGTAGAGGACTCACCAATGTTTTGGCTGTTGCTGAAGGCTTGCACACAACCAAAAAGCCTTTTTTTTAACCAAGGAGCATTTTTTTTTTTTTTCCTTCTTTTCCTCATTCTGCCCTTCTTCCCCCTTCTTCCTGATGGGAAGGCTGGTTGCAAGGTGACACAGCTGGGTCAGCTGACCTGAACTGACCAAAGGGATATCCAATATCACATGATATTGAGCTCAGAGATGAAAGTTCCAGGAAAGGAAGAGGCATGGGGGACAT
The DNA here is from genome assembly GCA_013399365.1 of Pampusana beccarii. Lineage (NCBI taxonomy): Eukaryota > Metazoa > Chordata > Aves > Columbiformes > Columbidae > Pampusana > Pampusana beccarii. The sequence goes on along the minus strand of VWYH01005556.1, from coordinate 68,483 downwards.
TTGTGGTTATGGCATTTGCCTTCTCAAGCAGTTGTCACATGTGCTGAGGACCTGCTGGCCAGGAAATGGCTGGACATCTAGCTGCAGATGGGAAGTAGCAAATCAATTCTTTATGTTGCTTTGCTCCTGCACACAGCTTTTGCTTCACCTGTTAAACTGTCTTTATCTTCATCCATCAGTTTTCTTGCCTTCATTCAATTTCCTCCCTGTTCCTCAGGAAAGGGGAGCAGTCAAACAGCTGTGTGGATGCTTGGCTGCTGGTGGGGGTCGATCCACTGTACTCTGAGACTCCTTGCCATAATCCTATCATTAGTTTGACTTATAATATGAACGGCAATTTTAGTTTATTTTAGTCTGTTTTCAGCAGAAAGTGATTTTGCATAAAAAGCATACCCCAATATGACTTTAGTTGAGTAGCTGGCAAGAAATATTTAATACTATTCTGTATTTTTCTTAGCTTAATTATGATTTCACAGCCAGCTTTTATTGCACCAGTCTTAAACACAGCAAAGTAACAGTCACCTTGGTAAGTGTAAACATACAGTTCTTCCTAGTAGCTATTTCTCTCCATGCAAACATTTCCCCCATGATATCTCTTGGAACTGTGAAACTTCCTCACATGGTCTGTCTTTGTAGCTCTGCAGTCATAAAACTAGGGATGACACTTTCAGAAGTCAGTAACTGAATTAGTTTGAGAAGTGTGGGATCAACTGCAGAAGCGTGTAGGAAAAATAGTCCAATTCTCCTTTCATTGCCTTCAATCCCTCATCTTCTAAGGATGGATTCCAAATGTGAGCACTGAGAGCTGCTGAATTTCTGCCAGCTGGAGCACAGCAGAAGACAATATTTGCAAAGTGTGAGAGAAAAGTAGTGAAAGGCAGTCCAGATATTGGTGGAAGTGGGGATGGGGGAAAGAGGGGAGAAAAAAAAAGTCACTTCAGGCACAGATATGGCACCGCAAAGCCTTTTTCTGAGCTAAGCTAAATATGCTTTTAAAGGCAACGTGTATCTGTGAAAACAATTAGTAGGTCACAAAGTCTTTCTTGGTGGAATGAGTTTTGAAATGAGCCTAGTTCAATTCGTTGGCCTCATGTCACATTTAAGGTATCACAAATCTTTCCATTAGGCAGGAAATCAGTTTACCTACTGGTGAGCCAGAGACATGAAATACAGAAATTGTATAACTGCAAGTTGGACTTTGCAGGAAAAGTGACAGGATAGCTTGATAAAGTAGATGAACTTCTCTGGCAGTTTGTAAGTCCTTCATTCATTCTGTGCCTCTGAGTAGGAGCAGATGCACTTTCTGACGTGAAACAAAATTTCAAAGGTTTAGCGCCTGAATGGGAGATCAGGCTGCAGTATATTTCAAGTCCAACGAAGCTCCATCATTAATAATGTCCCCTCTAGAGTATTTTGTCATTGGCACTGGCTAGAAAGAAACATATTCCCTGAAGTCTGATTAGCATAACAGCCAACTGATTTAGTGGAGGACCACACAGAAAATATTTAGTAAGTTACCATTGATGGAATTTTGAAACATATATCAGTATATAGTAGAAAGGTGAAACAAAACTGTTACTTAAATGTTGACTTTGCATCATAATTGCCACACAGTGATAGGTACCAAAATTATGAACGTGTTGAAGATACTAGTTTTCAATGACAACTGCAATTTCAGTTAAAAGCTGTTAATTGCTAGAGCTAATAACACAGTTAAGGGCTCTAAATATAAGCCAGTTGTTGGTGAGTAGAAAGTTGATATACATCTGCTGATCTGTGGTAACTCATTTTGTAAATGCAACTCAGCCCAAAGCAAATACAGTGTAATCCAAGTTAACATAGCCACTAATGGAAAAGGAATACTCTAAATTCAATTATCTTGTATTTGTCATGAGGTAGGAGTACAAACATGGATATTTATCACAGATTAGTTAATGTATGCTTTTGTCTAGGATAGCTTGTTCATGTTCTCCAGCCTTGAGTTATATTTGTGGCATAGTATTTTAGTATTCAGAACTTATTTATAGTCAAGGTGCATCCTTTTTATTTTTCCACCTGTTTAAAGTAATATAAAACAGGGCTAAACTGAATAAAGTTAATCATGCATATTAAAAATATTTAAAGTTTAAAGATAATCTTAGTGTTGAATTTCTGAGTTTATCAGAAATGGTAGATTTTCCTTCTTTTGTGCAACCATTTATTTTTTTTTGGTGAGACTGAAATTAAATATTCAAATTATATGACATAGCTACCAGCATGATTTTCTGCTGAGGGCACTAAGATGGTCAATAATACAAGCAGATTTTTTTAAAAATATGCTCAGCCTAATGTGATCTAATTGTCTTATGCACACAGCCATTAGAAATAGTCCCTCCCATCATAAAAGAATATCAAATTTAAGACCACCTGATAAACGTGAATACACACGTCTGTGGGACCTAATGACATGTACTCCAGGGTCATGAGGGAACTGGCTGATGTAGTTGCCAAGCCATTCTCCATCATATTTCAACAGCCATGGCAGTCAGGTGGAGTCCCCAGTGGCTGGACAAAAGCAAATATTGTATCCATTTTTAAAAAGAGTGACAAGGAGGACCCTGGGAACTACTGACCAGTCAGCCTCACTGTTAGGGAATAGACTGCCTTAGCTCATTGAATTATTTGGTATACTGCTTCTTATAAAAATTGTTTAGAAGATGCTTGTATAGAATTCCCTTAGCATAGATAAGTTTGCTTAGTATAACTTCTGCAAGCTGTGAACTTTTGATCCTTCTTCTTTGTTAAGTAAAAAAGGCCTCAGAGTCTTCAAGCTAGAACATAAGGGGAACTGTGCCTCTGGAGATAAGCAAAGAAACAGAATGGCCTCTAACAGAAGACAAGAAACAGAAAAATGTTTTGACTATTACCAAGAACTTACTTTTCTCCAGCTGCAAGTGCAAAGTAACAACTGAATGTCAGGACTTGGATTAGCGGCCCACCTGATGAAAATGGAGAGATCCAATGAAGAATGGGGAGACCTCAGACTCTAATTTTGCAGTTGGCCCAGACTGATGTGTGGGGGGGTGGAGGATTGGATTGTGGGGGTATAAATGTCTAAGTTTTTTTCCACTGAGGGTCCTTCTTTGGGAGGCACCCAGCTCAAACTGCTCTGCATTGTACCTTGCAAAAAAATTATATATTTTATAAGAATTTCTGGAATGCATGCCTGAGTCTCTGCTACAGGAAACCTAAGGAAAGGGAACTTCTCTAACATTAACCTCAGAGCCTGGCAAGATCGTGGAACACACCCTCCTGGAAGAAATGTCAAAACATAAGAAAGACCAGATGGTGGTTAGACACAGCCAACATGTCTCCATCAAAGGCAAATTGTACCTAGTGGCTTTTTTTGACGGAGTGACTAAATCAGTGGACAAGGGAAGAGCTAGGGATGTCATCTACCCTGACTTCTGTAAGGCCTTTGATACGGCCCCCCAAAATATTCTTGCCTCTGTATTGGAAAGATGTGGGTTTGGTGGGTAGATAGTTAGATGGATAAGTAATTGGCTGGATGGCTGCGTTCAGAAAGTTACAGTCAATGACTCAGTGCCCAAGTGGAAATCACAAATGACTGGTGTCCTTGCAGTATTGCATCCATCTCTGGGGTCCACAGCACAAGAAGGATATGGACCTGTTAGAGTGGGGACAGAGAAGGGCCACAAAAATGGTCCAAATCCTGGAGCACCTCTTCTATGAAGACAGACTGAGGGAGCTGGGGTTGTTCAGCCTGGAGAAGAGAAGACTCTGGGGATGCCTTATTGTGCTGTTTCAATACTTAAAAGGAAACTTACAAGAAAGATGGAAAGAAACTTTTTACCAAGGCCTGTAGTGATGGGGCGAAAGGCAGTGATTTAAAACTGAAAGTAGATTTAGTTTGGATATAAGGAAGAAATTTTTTACCATAAAGGTGTTGAGACACTGGAACAAGTTGCCCAGACAAGCTGTGGATGCCCCATCTCTGTAAGTGTTCAAGGCAAGTTTGGCAGGACTTTGAACGTGATCTAGTGAAAGACGTCCCTGTCCATGGAGAGAGATGGACTAGATGATATTTAAAGATCTATGAGTCTACCATTGTATGGTTCTATGATTCTATGAAATTGTCACAAAAGGCTTCTTCTGGCTTTCTTAAAAAGTTTTGGCCAACTTGTTTGTTTGTTTGTTTGTTTGTTTTAAGAAAGACAGCTTTCACTGATAAATCTCAGCAGTCTACAAGGATATTTTAAAGACTAGCAGGTCTCTGAAAAACTCAAGGTGGTATGAAAGGATATAAAATTTTCAGAACTTCAAAACAAATGAGATGGACTTTTTGGTGTTTGGTGGTGGATTAACAGATGGCTGGTGAAAGAATGCAGATATTTAGAAAGAGCGAATGTGTTTTTATTTCAGGAGTGAGAAATTGGAGGAAGTTAGAAAGTAGGGGAAGAGTAGTGCTATGATAAAAATAACACCTACAACAGATGTTCTGGAATCAATTAGTCCAGGTTTTTAGTTATTTTTATTTATTTTTTTTTTTTTGTTTGTTTGTTTGTTTTTGTTTTCATTTTGTTTTGTTTTGTTTTGTTTTGAATGTGAGATGTTGAAACAGTGTAAGGGAATTACATTGGAAACATGGAAAAGGAAAAGAATATATTAAACAAGAGATACAAAAGGGTATCAAGCATGATTCTTTCAGCTTTCTTGAAACAGTAATTTTCTTTTTCTCATTTACATGCGTTGAAAGGAAATTTTGAGATGGGTGAATGCTTTGGTATAAAGCCAATGTGACTCTTTGTATAGATACAAAATGAAACCAAATTGCAGAAAATTACGTAAATTAGGGTATGATTTCCTGTTGAATGGGATCTTTTTGAAACATGTTAGGTGAAAACCTTTTCAATTTTTCCAAAGTTTGCCTACATACTTTAGTAAAATCTATAGTATCTCCTGACAAAAATGTCCTTACTTGTAAATGTAAAGATAACTGTAACCACACTCTATTGCTTGTGTTCAAGAAACTTGAAGTGCCAAAAATGCTCCAATATCCTGAGAACAAGTACAAAAAAAAAAAAAAATCCTCAAATATAATGAGTGAGTGCAGCATAAAAAACTGTGTTAAACAAGAATTAAACCTCCATGTGCTGCAGAGGGACAGCCAGCCTCATGCAGAATTGTTTCTCTCACATATTCTCACTTTCTTCCAGCTACAAGTGTGTGGGTTATTTTTTTCCTTTCTTAAATACATTATCTCAGTGGTGTCACCTTTGTTGCTGATTGGCTCAACCTTGGCCGGTGGCGGGTCCGTTTTGGAGCTTTGGCTCTGTTGAACACAGGAGAAGCTTCTAGCAGCTTCTCACAAAAGCCAACCCTTTAACCACATCCACTACCAAAAACTTGTCATGCAAACCAAACACATGCAGGAAATATTCCCATATAAGAGCCTGCCTTTACAGAATATGTACATATTAAAAGAACTGACAGTTAACTGAATATGCCTTTACAACATCATCTTTGGATACAAAACAGTCCCCAGTAGGCAGAACAATGGATTTTATGCCCTGAGGTTCAGAGGTTTTACTTAAGTCTGACATTAGTGCTGAATAATCGTGGTTAAGAGAGAAATCTTCTCAAAACCAGTGCTGCTTAGTGTTTTTTTTTTTTTAATTGTTTATATATATTTATACACAATGATGTCGCTCATGTATATAAGAAATGCATATAATAAATAAAAATTACTAATCGTTGTTTAACACTGTAGTTTACTTATAGGTCTAACACTTGAAAAACAGAGTGGAGTATAAGACTTCAGCAGACTTATAATGTTCTAGTCCACAAGGCATCCCCATATCCTGGAAATAAACTATGATAATGTACAGGATATTGGATGATTTCTGGAGATCATGAGAGACTGAATTTTTTTCCTAATAATGAGAAAACTAAATGACTACCCATTGATTGTCAAAGTTTATCTTTACAGTTGGAAAAATGTAAAAAAGGACAGATTTTGAGGCTAGTCTGTTTCCTAGTATAATGTATGGTACCAGACTTGTCTGAGTTTAATTCTGTCAGAAGCTCCAAACCTATGGATAATTTGCATTAAAAAAACGTATTTCCTGATTTAAAAACATGCATAATCACCACAACTCTTGATAACGTATTTAAATAGTCAATTACCTTAACTTTCTAAAGAAACAGACATCTCATTTCACTTTGAAGTTAGTTCAAATTTCTTGCTATTTGACTGTAATGTATTGTTAGATTCTAAATTTAAGAGCTTTATATTAACAAGTGTCAGTTTCTTTCTCTATTAGCAAGTGTAGACACTCACAGACCATAACATTCATAACCATTTATTTGATAATATTTTATATATATATATAAAATATAATATATAACCGCCTGAATATTTCATTGGAATGTGTATTTTATAATCCTACATTTATTTTGGTTCTACTCTGAGCCCTCTTCAATTTTTCAGTAACCTTCAAGTATGGATGCCAGAACTGGCTACAGATTTCAGGAGTGTTACAGTAGGACCAAATTAAGAAAAAGTATAATATCTAGAGATACTTATTGTTTACCTTTTTGCATATCCAAATGCCATATTAGTCCTGTTGTTCAAAATATTCACCTGGAATATAATGTCCGTATAGTTATTTACTAACTGTGATATTTCAGAGCCCTCCCCATACCTCCTCCATTCCCTAGGTATCTGTTCCTCAAAATCTTATAGCTTTGGCCAACATACTCAGTTGTGCATATCTATATCTGCCTGTAACCAAACACACATTTTTTGTTTACAAGCCCACTACCAGCTCATGAACTGATTCAGACCTGACTTTTCTGTTATTTGCTCTTCCTCCAATGTTGATGCCGTCAGTCCCTACGTAATGTCTTTTGAGTTGTTTTAAAAATATTAACCCAGAAGGAACCAAGATGGTGTTCTTTTCAGGACTTTACTACAGATTACTTGTCATTGATTCCCAGCTACATTTTTCATTTCGGAACGTACCCTTTCTAAGCGAATAATTTTATTAAGATTGTCTTCATAGCAATAAAAATTTCAGTGCAACGAAGTATTTCCCAAAATGTCTAGATCCTAAACAAGCACACATAAAAACACATCTAAAAAACCCCTCATGTTTAATGGCAACTAGGCTAATTAGTAGCAACCCTAAACCACATCAATTTTAGTCATTAATTTTATCTGGTTTGGTGTATGAAACATGGTTCCCCAGTTGAGTTACTGCAGATTCAGGTCAAAAAATATTGCTTTATGTCTGTTCTCATTACTTTTATACTGTTTCTATTGCAGATTTGTACAACACATGTATGTTACAAGTGAACAAAGAAACACAAGGACTATGAATCATATAGATTGAACAAAATGTGTCCATGAATTCTAGAAGAAATACCAATGGAAAATATCAACAGTGGTCACATATGTAATATCCTTAGCCTATCTTGTTTCTCAAACTGTAAAGTAGCAGGAATTACAGATTACTGATACTTTAGTTACAGAAAATCATCATGAAGCTAAAGCATCCTGGAACTGTAATATTTAGGCAACCTTGATTTCACATAGTCAGGCTTACAGTGTTTCTGTACAGGAGTACTGTGTATATGTTTCTTAATAATTTAAGTAGCTAATAAAACAAGAAATTAGTGTGATTCCTCTTTTTTTTGCATTTGGTGAAATCCTTTCTCAAAGACTAGGGACAAAAATAGGCATAGGATAATAGCCAAAGTTATGACATAATTATAATGTCAAACAAGTCTTCTATAGGTATGTCGGTGATAAAAGGAAAACTAGGAAAAATGTGGACCCTCTCCAGAAGGAAATGGGTAGACCTGGTTATCCAGGATATGGAGAAGGCTGAGGTACTCAACAACTTTTCTTTTTTGTCTCAGTCTTCACAGATGCTATAGCCACATCACCCAAGTCTCAGAAGGGAAAGGCAGGGACACGGAGAATGAAAAACCGCTCACTGGAGGAGATCAGATTTGAGATCATCTAAGGAACCTGAAAGTGCACAAGTCCAGGGGACTTGATGAGATACGTCTGTGGGTCCTGAGGGAACTGGTGGATGAAATTGCCAAGAAACTATACATTATATTTGAGAAGTCGTGGCAGTCCAATGGTGTTCCAACTGACTGGAAAACAGGAAACATAACCCCCATGTTTAAAAAGGGTAAAATGGAAGACCTGGGGAACTATAGGCCAGTCAGTCTCACCTCTGTGCCCATATCAGCTACCTGGATTTGTGCAAAGTCTTTCACACTGTCCTGCATGACATCCTTGTATCTAGATTGGAAAGACATGGATTTGATGGTGGATAAAGAGTTGGATGGATTGCTCAAAATCTTGATGTCCAAGTGGAGACCAGTGATGAGTGGCATTCCTCAAAGGTTGATATTGGGACCAGCACTATTTAACATCTTTGTCAGCGGCATGGACAGTGGGACTGAGTGTACCCTCGGGAAGTTTGCTAACACCACCAAGCTGTGTGGTGTTGTCAACATGCTGGAGAGAAGGGATGCCATCAAAGGGATTTACCAGGCTTGAAAAGTGGGCCCATACAAGTCTCGTGAACAAGGCCAAGTGCAAGGCCCTACACCAGGGTCAGGGCAATCCCAAATATCGAGACAGGCTGGATGGAGAATGGATTAATAGTAGCACTGTGGAGAAGGACCTGGAGGCATACTGGTGCATGAGAACCTCAACATGAGCCAGCAAAGTGCACTAGCGGCCCAGAAGGCAAACTGTATCCTGGGCTGCATCAAGAGAAGCGTGACCAGCAGGTCAAGGGAGGTGATTCTCTCCCTCCACACCACTCTCATGAGACTCCACCTGGAGTACTGTTTTCATCTCTGGATCTCCCAACATAAGAAGGACATGGACCTGTTGGAGTGAGTCTAGGGGAAGGCCATGAAGATGATCAGAGGGCTGGTGATGTATGTGAAAAGACTGATTCTTTTTCCTACATGTGCTCTTTTGAATGTATATACTTTTTCTTTCATTGTCAATAGATTAAGAATCACACTTTTCTCCCAAGGTTCTGTAGCCCTTTGCAACTGGCTCTTCTCTTTGCCATCTAGCAAACTTTCTCATGGCACTATTCACTCTGTTTCCAACTGCTGACATTGATCTGAAAAGAAATAGACATCACCTAGTGCAATTCTCCAGTGTGATTGCCTGCCCTTTGGCCTTTCCTTTTTCCTGTGGAAACAAACATATAAACATTGTCTTTTTATTATTTAGTTCAGATCAAAGAGAAATAAAACAGAAATAAATACACTTAACATATTTATCCGCAACCCCTACCTGTCCCTATATGTATACACTCCCTATAATCCCACTGATTTCTGCACGCAGTCTCTTTCTCCAAACATAACCTTCTGAAAATGTGATGCTTCGTTAAAATATGGATGTGATTCAGCTCAGGAATACTTTTTGTAGCAAGTGAAGTTTGTTCTTCGGCTTTCAATTCCCACACATTTATTTGCAGTAAGCCACGTTTAGACTGCCTCGCCAATAGCTACATTTACTTAGAGAAATACAGTGTCAACTGCCTTAAACTTCTTATTTTTTCACATTTTTAACAAACCATCAGAAAAAGTATTATTGTTTAATATATGCTCACTAGCTTACTTACTCTGAAAGTAGTGAAATTACTTGATTATCTCTGTTCAGTATTCCCGCTTTTAACAAACCAAAAGTTTAATTAGAAAGAGGAACGTGGTCTCTTACAGTTACAACTTAGGAGTCAAGGCTCATAGGTAATTCAGTTCCATTGAGATAATTGTAAAATAGCTGTTAAAAGGGTTGATCTGGCCTTCAGCCTCTCTTATAAGATTAATGATGAAAGGTAAACAATTCCAGTATTCTGAAGTTAATAAAGGGCAATATTTCTCCTATGACATTAAATATATATATATATATCTTTGAATCTAAAAAAAAAAAAGGAAAGGTGGTATTTCCATACAAATTATTTTACTCGGTAGCTGATAAAATTTGGGTTAAAATTTCTCCTTTACTTCTACATACCAGAAATTACTTCCCCCCAAATGAGAAACCTAACTACCATGATAATCAGTCACAGCTCACGATAGTCTTCAGCCTCTCTTCAACATGGATGAAATGACATTTTGCATTTGATAGTGTAATTTTCCTCTGAGCTGATGATAGAAAGCAGATTTATCTTCTGATTCCTCCAGATGGAACGCCTTAAGTGATGGCTTCTCCCAGTCTCTCAGAAGTGAGTGTTCTACAACTTTATGTGAAATAGATCCACTGTTTCAGGAGGGATTAAGAGGTGTCTCACTGATCTCCACTAGAATGCCATACAAAGCAGCAATTTAAGTCAAATTCTTATAAAGTTCACACTATCTCAGGCAGGTGCTGAATGAGTCTTTTCTCCCTGTCTGCTTTGCAAATGAACTGATCATAAACTCTTCTGGTTCTTTGTGAGCTGAAGAAGTCTGAATGCGCACTGACTGTATCAGAGACAGCAAGTGAAATAATAGAAAGGAAATTAACTGCTTCAAATGTGTCCCATTCTTCATGCTAAATCAAAATCTTAACTAAATCATAACCTTATGTTAAAAACCAACAAACAAACAAACAAAACCCCAAACCAACCCAACCCGGTCTTATTTCAAAGAATTAGTCTTTCTCTGTTTTCTCAAAATATAGAAATGCAATACTGGACAAATACATTCGTTCCAGTCTATAATTCATTGAATATTTTCGTAGAATCATAGAATCATAGAACAGTTTGGCTTGGAAAGGTCATCTAGTCCAACCCCCCTGCAAAGAGCAGGGACATCTTCAACTAGATCAGGATGCTCAGAGCCCCGTCCAGCCTGGTCTTGAGTGTTGCCAGGGATGGGGCACCTACCACCTCTCGGGGCAACCTGTTTCGCTGTTTTACCATCCTCATTGTAAAAAAAAATATTTCTTCCTCATGTCTAGCCTGAATCTCACCTCTTTTAGTTTAAAACCATTACCCCATGTCCTATCACAATAGGCCCTGCTAAAAAGTCTGTCCACACCTTTCTTGTAGGCCCCTTCAAGTATTGAAAGACTGCAGGCTGAGCAACCCCAACTCTCTCAGCCTGTCCTCACAGCAGAGCTGTTCCAGCCTCTGATCATTTCTGTGGCTCCTCTGGCTCCTCTCCAACAGGTTCATGTCTTTCCTGCACTGAGGGCTCCAGAGCTGGACACAGGACTCCAGGTGGGGTCTCACCAGAGCAGAGCAGAGGGGCAGAATCACCTCCTTCAATCTGCTGGTCACACTCCTTTTGATGCAGCTCAGGATACAACTAGCCTTCTGAAACTGGTTTGCCTTTCCCACTAGCTTGAGAATTATTTGTGGGTAGACACTGAGAACAAATCTGCTACTTATTTGATGTAAGTTTTTTATATGAAAATATGTAAATATTTGAAAATCCATGACCTAATCTCTATAATGATTGTGATTAAACAAGTTGTAACTGATCGGTTAAGAGATCTGTCTTATTTCTAAATAATTTATGGACTAAATGCGATATATCTCTTGTTGAAGTTTCTTGGAATGTTTACACATTGCTCTGTAGACAAACTTCAGGTCACATTGTTAGGGTTAGAAGATTATACTTCATGTTAGATAACTTGCAGTTCTATCTTCAGAGGCCTGAAGCTACATATGATGTGAACATTCACTATCATATTTATTCAAGGAATTACATTAGTTCAAGGGGATTGAATTATCCTTAAGCTTCCCATTGTACAATGGACCCCAACAAATTATGTTAAAAGTATACCCCAGTGTCTCTGTTTGCCATGTATGGACTATCATATTGAATTTTTTTGTCTTCTACTTCTTAAACAATGAAGTACAAAGAGTTGCGTTAGTCCTAGTATCCCAATTAGTATAATTAATTTTTTGAAAACCACTATCTGCTGTCAGGTCTTCACAGAAAAATATGTGAGAGAACCCGGCTTTGTGCAGCAGTTAACAGTTTTTCAGAATAGCGATGTGAGAATTAGTTGCTACTTTTCACATTCAGTTTGTTTTTTCTATTTTTTACTGCCTGAGAGACTTGTGAATGGAAAAACAAGTGGGCTGAACTGCTTTTGTACATCTCAGAACTGTGGAAAACAAAAGAAACAAACAAAAAAACCCTAATGACTTCATGTCCCTTTAAGATTAATTAGCAGTTACACAAACAGCATTTCTGTATCAGTTTAAAAGCAGGGTAAGTGAAAGGTGAATTTGGTTTACAGGTGAAAATCTATCCTCAGTGACACAAAAGGGGAGGTGAGGGTTGTTATTAACTCAGTGGTGCTGGAATTTCTCCTAGAGATTGTAAAATCTTTCAGGAATATTAGTTTGTAATAACATTAAAGTATAGAAATGGAGTTTCTCATTCTATATGTTTTACTAGTTGTTGTCTACAACAACTTATGTTTGCATCTTTGAATTACAGATATTTTAGCTTGTTATTTTATGAAAAAATGTGAATTCCCAAGGTTTCTAGTTGGCATTTCCAAGAGATTGCAGCATCTCACGAAAGTGGTGCGTGTTCCTAAACATGTACAAAATAAGTGTAACTGAAAATGCAAGATCAATTAAAAAATAAAAGCGGAGGGGGGGGTATTTAATAGAATAAAGGGAAAAATCTAGCATCAGGGAATATAATGCAGAATGATGATATTGTTAGAATTCACTAGATGATGTGGAATCCACTACGTGCAATGGTACACTTTGCAGAGGAGGAGATGTTTTCTAAAATCTTCTAAAAAATTTCCTTGGATTTTTTTTTTTTTCTTGTGGTTGCCAGTTTCATTTTGTTTATAGCCCACAATGATGAGACTTTGATTCTATTTTGTGCAATAGGCCATTGTTGCAACATATGCAAATACAGATTTAATAATAATAGTAATAATTGAAAGGCAGAAGTATGTAGCAATGTAATTCTGATACCCTTCCATTAACAATTGTTCTTCAGCTTCTTCACAGAGGAATTGTTTCTTGATGAGGACAGAAAAGGAAGTAATCACAGACCGACGAGTTACTTTCCAATGGTTAGGACGGTTTGTGTCTGTATGAGGTGGTATTGGTTTATATCATCCCCTTCCAACTGGTGTCACTGCCTGACATCAGAGATTTACATTGTGGGGATTACCCACATAGAGACTAATCACTGAAAGGAATAATATGGGAGAGGAATACTCCCATCCCCTATTGGCTGCAAAAGCAAAGTTTTATGTATTCTTTTTGTCCTTATTTTACTGCTAGAAATCCCAGGAAAAATAGCAGGGGGTAATTCATCGTTTAGTTAATTAACATACTGCCAGTGCGGATGAACTAAATCTCATAGAAAGCACATGCAATCCTGGAAGAAGCACTGCAGGAGTCCCTTTTAGTTCATGGCAATTCAATATGAACAAACAAACAAAAAGTTTAAATGGAGGACTTGGTAGAAAATCAAATATCTCAATTAATAATAATTAATAATTGAAAGAATAGTCAATAAATATCAGAATATTTGCATATTTGAGATTCATAACCTGTAACTACATTTGTTGTGGCTTCTTTGGTGTACAATAAATTGTAAACAAAAACTATCCAGAAACGGAAACACATAGAGACACAACCAGTCAAAATACGTTGCTGCTTGAAAAATGGTTTTGTTAGAGCTCCACAGTGAAGAGACTTGATGTATTCTGCATGGATTACATGCCAATCTAAAAGTCTTTTTTTTTTCAATTGAAGTAGAGGTTGTTGTTTGTCTCCCAACATATGCCTTGATCTAGGAATCAAACTGCACTTTTTTTTTTTTTTTTTTTTAATCATCCCCAAATATTTAGGTTCTGGAGACAAAATCTGGTCTTCTGGGAGCGACCAGAAAACCTTATTGCCTGCTGTTTACACGCTGCATGAGACTGGAAACGCAGCTCTGCTGAGGAGTATACTCCAGCTCACTAGTCCTAGAAATGCTGACTCTGAGCACTGCTCTGAAAAAGACAATAAAAGATTCATTTTTCTCACTCATGGACACTGAGAACAGACAGGACCTTCACTCCCTTTTGAAGGGACCATCTACCCCTCTGCTCTGCCCGTACAGGCTGTAGAATTTTTTCCTGAAATTGGATTAAAATATGTTTCTCAGAGAACTATCTAATCTGTTTTTAAAGACTCCAAATGATAACAAGTCCATGGCTTCTTCTGGCAGGTTGTTCCAGTGGTTAATCAGCTTCGCCAATGCATCTTGCTGCATCTTATTTCAAGGCTGAATAAATCTAACTTCAGTTCCCAGGCACTGGATCTTCTTAGACCTTCATCTGCAAGATTAAGACACCCTCATCTATCAAATAACATGTCTATGTTTGAGTATCTATGCAGCATGATCATGTAACTTCTATTTCTTCTCAACAAGCTAGTGGTTTGAATTCCGTAAGCATCCCATTATCAAGGATTGGTTTCTAGTACATCTGGGTCATTTTTGGAGTTCTCTGAATTCTCTTTATTAAGGTCATATCTTCCATGCAGTACAGACTTCGAAGAGAATGAATTATTCAAATTCTTGTGAATGCTGTGTACAGAGATTATTTGGTTCCTTTTTTAGTATTCTTTTGTTCATCCAGTGACAACATCCACTGAATATTATACTGAGCTTCCACACTGACACTGTTCTCTCTGACAATAGTTTTCTTTTTTCTCAAGAAACTGCTTTCCAGGAAGAAATCTTTCATTCTGTTGCTGAAGTCTGCTGCACCAGTTCCCATGTGTAACAACTTGCACTGCCTTTGCTGCACTGAAATATATTTTGCTGAATTATGACATTTTACCTGGGAGATTTGGAACATTGTGTAACAACACCCTTTCCTCCTCATTGTTTAGCGCTTCCATTGATTTATACAACGTACCGGCAAAGATCTTACATGATCATCTAAATACACACAATATGATTACTATTTAAAACGTTGAGTAGTATCAGATCCTGAAGAAATCTTAGCGTTCCTAGCTATCATAAACCCTAGCACTGATTTCTTTGCCTTTAAACTCCATTTGCTATATATGAACACATCAGATTTTGCCCAACTAAAGCATATGACCAATTGCTTATGTGCATTGCATGCCTTCTTAAAGTAAGGTATTACATAATACTGAGTATAAAAATTTGAAATATTTGAAGTGTGTAATTGCTTTTATCAAGTTGCTTTATCACCTGATCAAAGGGTATCACAACATTTTTATGCTCTTGTTATATTTTCTAACTAAACATGGCAATTGTATTTTTGTATTAATTTCTGTTGGCATATTGCATGTGATCTGAATATAAATATTTAATGAAGAAAGAGAAACAGTGAAACTTCCAATGTGACGTTAAGAGTTCTAGCTTAAATAAGCTTTTTAGGACTCAGAGGCTGTTATGCAAGATATAATAAGAACAGGAGAATGATGAAATTTCTCTTCTCTCTTTAGGGTGAAATAGATGGAGACATTTAAAGATAAAAAAGTCAGAAGATATCAGTGATGTAATTATTCCAGCAAACAGCACTGTATTTGATGAAACTCAGTATTCTCTTTCTGTACTTATTGTATTGATAATGTATGAACAGCAGTCTATAAGCTGTACTTTCTAATTTAAAAAAATTCAACATTTTTTTCAATATCTGTAAATGATACTGAGTATTGTCATCATCTTTTGCTGTGTGGTCTGCATTTCCTCATTCACATGACCTTGGCTCACCAGATACTCCATTTTTGTCCTCACCCGTCGTACTGATTTGGCTGAGATGGAGTCTCTTGTCTTCTTAGCAGCTTATATGGTGCTATGTTTTGGATTTGTGATGGAAACAGTGTTAATAACACAGGGATTTTAAAATAAATGCTGAGAATTTCTTGCACAGTGTCAAGGCCTCCTCTACTCCTCAAACTTCTGTGTCAGCAATTAGTCTGGGGTGCACAAGAAGCTGGGAGGAGACACAGCTAGGACAGCTGACCCCAACTGACCAAAGGAATAACCCATACCATATGATGTCGTTCTCAGCGATAAAATCTGGGGGTAGAAAGAGGAAGAGGGAGGCATTCAGAATGATAGCGTTCATCTTCCCAAATAACCAGTACACATGACGGAGCCCTGCTTTCCAGGGGATGGCTGAACATATCCCTGCTGATGGAAAGCAGCTAATTAATTCCTTGTTTTGCGTTGTTTGTGCATGCGGGTTTTACTTTATCTATTAACCTGTCTTTATCTCAACCCATCAGTTTTCTCACTTTCAGCCTTTCAGTTCTCTCCTTCATCCCACCAGGGGAGGAATGAATGAGCAGCTGGATGGTGCTGAGCTGCCTGCTGGGGTTAAACCATGACACTTATGCCAAGGGATTGCTGCAGCAGCTCTAGCTTTCTGTCTAAAACAAGGTACTTCAAAACACTTTTTGAAAAGTTTTTTGTTTTCATGACATTATTTTACCTGTTTTAAAGTTCCAGTTGCTATTGATGTGCTCTTGAGAACTATGTGTGGCTTCTCTTCTGTTGTCTGAAATACTGACAAGATAATGAATTTGAGGAGCTTAAAATTTATTTTACATAGTTTGTTCTCAGGTCCTTTGTGGTCCTTTCTTTGAAAGTGGAACATAAGTGAAGGTTTTTCATTCTATGCTACCATCAGGTTGGAGATATCTTTCTTGTGCACTTGCTATTTTTATGATATAATTTTTGGACAATAAGTCAAGTATGTTTATCTCCATCCCTTTCTTGCTACACACATCAAAACTGTAACAGTGCAAATTCAATGAAGTCGCTTTGGAACCATATTTAGTATATTTCTAAAACCACTGTCCTCCAAAGCAGTTCTCTGACTTTAAGCATACTGATAAAGCTTTTTACAAGCAAGCACTATTTCAAACACATGTTTTCTGTATGGGCATATTCCTCCTAATGGCAGCAATGACCATGACTTAAATTATTTCTTGTTTTCCTTTCTGAGGAGGATGTACAAGCCTTTTCACTCCCATTATTTTGTATGAATCTCTTCATTCAACCATTTGAAGGTGACAGGTGATGAAGATAACATGTTGAAGAAATTAGGGTAATTTCTATCTTTGTCCAAGGCTTCTCACATGTTGGAATACACCAGCAGAAATGAATAGCAATTTTGTCAGGCTTTTAATTCTTTTAAACACATAGATCTATGCATGGTATGTACAGCTTTGCATTCTAGGAGTCAGATGGTAGCTTTTGTGTGATCTGCCAGCACACCTTATCTAATCCTGCATCACTAATCTTTTCATAGAATTTTATCCTTACCTCCTGGTTCCATTTTAGCAGAGAGATGATTTGTGGTCATGATCTCCCACAGCACAGACAATGCTGTATCTGCAGCCATACACCAGAATGACATTGAAACCTGCAAAATCTGTCAGTATTCCTTGCCATTGGCTTTTCTGCTGCACGTTTATTCCCTACTAGCATTTTCAAACTGTACCTACCTGCTGGCATGCCAGATGTGGTGAAGTACTTTCTTTGTCTTTTCCCATACCATGTGCCA
Source organism: Pampusana beccarii (assembly GCA_013399365.1). NCBI lineage: Eukaryota > Metazoa > Chordata > Aves > Columbiformes > Columbidae > Pampusana > Pampusana beccarii. Next base: position 50,929 of record VWYH01005556.1, on the reverse strand, counting down.
ACATCATTTTTGGCATAAAATACCATTTCTCTTTTATGAAGTCAGTTAATTTTTCTTTACCTGACAACTTGTTAGTGAGTAGTATTTTTTTCTTACACAACATTGGGAAAATTGGCACTATGAAGTGGAGGAGATTTTCATGCATTCCACCTGCAATCAACATGATTATTCAATCAATGAGTTTAGTGAATTAACCAGCAATGACTTGACTTTCAATTTGTTTCTTGTTATTATTTTTTCTATCAATGTGGTAGGAATGATCCATGAGAGTATAAATTTCAGCACAAAAGAGGAACTGTATGCTCTAATGACTTTGGGAGTTAAGCTAAGAGATTGCTAGACCTCACAGGTTAGAGAATTTGAACAGTGTCTATGTTGTATATTGCAATCGACTATTTTCTAATACCCTCCCTGCAACACAAAAACATTATTTTGTACACTGAGTACATTATATACATTATTTTATACAACTGAGCTGGAAAAATGAGAAATCAAGACTGGTTTGATTAAACGAATTGGCAAAGCTGCAACTGATTTGTGAAACAACCGCAATAATCTTACTCCTCCCACTCTGATAACCATCCCTGCTATGCCCAGTTCCTGGAGCTGTGATGACTGAGCTCATTTTTACATGTATTTCTTCTTCTCCTTTCACACCATATTCCTTCATCTCTTTCTCCCAGTCATCAGATAGCCTTTTATTCAGTATTCTCTGTTCTGCCATAATGATATCTCTTTCATACATAGTCCCACCTCTTCTTCCTTTCCCAAATTGTGTGACGTTAGATGGTCAGGCAGTATAACACTTCAAGTATGCAGTTTTCAGCTACATGAACTGACTGAAAATGGACATTTTGAAGTGATTTAGGAGAGAAATCCAAAGCAACAAAACATGAGGCACTGCAATGATGAATTAGCAGTAAAGGACCTGGGGGTCCTGGTGGACAGCAGGATGACCATGACCCAGCACTGTGCCCTTGTGGCCAGGAAGGCCAATGGCATCCTGGGGTGTATTAGAAGGGGGGCGGTTAGTAGGCCGAGAGAGGTTCTCCTTCCCCTCTACTCTGCCCTGGTGAGACCACATCTGGAATATTGTGTCCAGTTCTGGGCCCCTCAGCTCCAGAAGGACAGGGAACTGCTGGAGAGAGTCCAGCGTAGGCAACAAAGATGATTAAGGGAGTGGAGCATCTCCCTTATGAGGAAAGCCTGAGGGAGCTGGGTCTCTTTAGTTTGGAGGAGACTGAGGGGTGACCTCATTAATGTTTATAAATATGGAAAGGGTGAGTGTCACAAGGATGGAGCCAGGTTTTTCTCAGTGACAACCAACGATAGGACAAGGGGCAATGGATACAAGCTGGAACACAGGAGGTTCCACTTAAATTTGAGAAGAAACTACTTCACAGTGAGGGTAACAGAACACTGGAACAGGCTGCCCAGGGAGGTTGTGGAGTCTCCTTCTCTGGAGACATTCAAAACCCACCTGGATGCCTTCCTGTGTAGCCTCATCTGAGTGTTCCTGCTCCAGCAGGGGGATTGGACTAGATGATCTTTTGAGGTCCCTTCCAATCCCTAACATTCTGTGATCCTGTGTGATTCTGTAAAGAATGGACAATTAACCTAGACAATGTACAAAATGGTTTCACTCATATTAAGAATTAGAACAGAAAAAAAAAAAATAGGACATCACATGCCCCATTTTAGAAAGTGGAAATGTAATGAGCATGATAGTGTGGTGTCTTCTTCCTTATTACATACTATTAACATCATCTTTAATATATACATATTGCCATTTATGAAGAAAGGATATAGAGAGAAAATCAATATTGTTCAAGAAAATTAGGTCAGTTACATAATACAGTTATGGTGGAGTAAGTTTCAACTATACCTTTGATTTTTTACGGATTTTAAGAAAGCACATGAATAGCCTGCATGTGCTACAGGATACGGGATATACTATAATGCAAGAATGTAAAGTACCTCTTGCAATTGTTATGCTGGTGCAATGTTGCATTTGCATTCAGAAAGTCTAACAAGAACATCGAGTAAAACGTCTGCTGCTTGTGACATCAGTATAAGATTAAAGCCAGAAAATTAATTATTCACAGGGCTTACTGATGTGAGTAAGGAAGAAGAAATACGAATGTGAAACACCTTGATATAGTGGTGATTTGACTCACTACTGAAAGAACTGAGCAGAGTTATAAAAATGGTTAAAGAAATTGAAAAAGTAACAAGAAAGATTGTGCTCAAACTTGTAATGATATATTCAGATACATGGCAAAAATATCTCATCAGCAAGCAGATCCGAATATATTTCTATACTTAGTTTGAATACCTAGGAACAGTCTCCCACCAGCCTCAAAAGGAACTGGAGACTTGAGCAGAGAGAGAACAAAGTGAAGTTAAGGGGATGGACAGCAGCCATCTATCTTAGCAGCTTGTCCTGGCTAAGAAACAGATTCACAATGGTGAGAAGTGGCATGTGGTGAAAACTGAGACAATGAGGGGAGACTTTCTTGTTATTTTGAAGGAGGCAGGAAATAATATTTAAAAGTTACAGCACTTATTTCTGCCTAATGCAAAGAAAAGCTGGCCGTGCACTGAAATCCTGGCTTTTTTTTCTGTAGAGATTCCTCAGCGGGAAGGCTGAGTTTTAGGTCTACATTTCAGGTCATTATAGTTGTTATTTTTCAGATAGATGTGAGCTCTGGGATCTTATTACTGAAAAGTAAGATAGACAACTAAATAGTTCTGACAATAAAGTATTATGACAGATTATAGGGCCATGAAAAGGAAAACAAGATCTAACAAGGAGTTGTGAGAAGTCTAAGCACATTGAAATAAAATAAACAGTGATATCTCAAAAATATCAACAGGTAGTACATGTGATGACATTGAAAAAGGTAGACTAATTATTTATCCTTCAAAGAAGAAAAAAAAAGAAGGATAATAACAGTCTTGACAGAATTGATTGAATAAAACTGGAAGAGTACTTAAGGATTTAAACAGGCAGGGGAGCAACAATTGCATTACTTCATGAAGCAGATGATGTACAGGGTGAATTGCTTTGTTTATTAACCCATGTAATATGAGGAATTCAGATATTCAGATATTCATGGACTCTTAAGATCTTCCTGCAGGCTTGCACAAGGGTGGATCGCCTATTCTAGATATTGGTGTTTTGCTTGTGTGACTACTAATAACTGAATTATTGGTTCCAGGTAACAGGCCCCTTCCCTTCCCTTCCCTTCCCTTCCCTTCCCTTCCCTTCCCTTCCCTTCCCTTCCCTTCCCTGGCCAGAAAGACACATAACCAATTTCTACACTCATGCATGTATAGAGAAAACTCAGGCAACTTCACATTGTAAGGAACCTTTGCATATGCTTCCTAAAGCATACCTTCAAATAAAAGACCTTGTCTCATATTGGTCTGAAGACCCCAAGAGGCAGAGAATGCAATACATTCACTGCAAGTTATTTTTAAGTGTCATATATATAATACAGACATCATTGAGTTTTACAACATTTGAAGTTGCTTGGCTTAGCCTTTAGCTTACTTTAAATATATTTTTACTATTATAATATGATTTTTAATAATGTATTTGCAGGGTGTTTCATGCATTATGCTTAGCTGAGCATTTATCACCTGAATAGTCTGAATGTTACATTGAGTTTGGAGGAAGGATGCAACATATTTACAAGGAATAGATCAGGGGCTCAGATTACTTCAGTTACATCTTGCTTTATTCTATGGATGTCTTCTTTAAAGTTAATGATATGAATTGTGGAGACAGCATGCAATGGAATTTTTGTACAATCTTAAGTTAAATTCTGTTTCGTATTAAAAAATCATTCGTATTTCACAAATTTATATTGAAAATATACATTATAGATCAGCAAAGGGAGCCGCTAAACTTTATGTAAACTTTAATTGTTATTCTGATTATTTCTTTTATCACTAAGCATACACATTTCCATATATGAAGATTCCCTTCCAGCCTTTTAACATACTTCAACCTGTCATTAAAACAGCATACGCCTGATTTTCCTTGTCATTCTTATAACCTCAGTGCTTCTGATTTTTTTTTTCTAACTGATTGTGTAAAGAATGTTTTGCATGCTACAGAAAATGGTTTTGTGTGTCACTTTGCAGCTATAGAGCATTGACAGACATCAGGAAGGCTATATGCCCAATGAAGAGCATTGCTTTTTCCTTCATCCGTTATCATAAGCTTCTATGTTATATTGCTGAAATGTCTCATAACAAAAAATGGGGACAAAACATACCATATGTTTATTGCTTTTTAATTAAAAGAAGGGAATGCTGACAATTTATACAATATGATCCTCATTAGCCCTGGAAGTCTACATTTCTCTGGGTAAGCTTATTACCCTTAAGAGTTTTCTCTCCTAATTGGCAAGATGAGGTCACAAGTTACGTGACTTCTGCTTATTGAACTTTGAAAACTCTCCTTAACTACTGTGGCACTGGGAATAAAACCTGTCATTCAATTCTAAGGACATGTAATCTTCTGCTCATAGCCTGCCATCTGGTTCTATGTACAACATCAACCTAACGAGGCTTCCTCTCTGGCGGATAGGGGCCACTCCAGTTGACATTTTCTGCATGCATGCCATTCTGAGGCAGAGGGATAGTGCAAAGCCCTCATACCATTGAAGTTCCCCACTTCTGTTAATACCATTTCATTTAAAAAAAAGAAAAAAAGAAGAAAGAAAATAAGCTTTAACTGCCACCTCATCACAAGAATCTCAATTACTTAGTTTTCAGTCATGCCCAGGCACTTTCCATTCAATACTTCAGGCAAATTATGACTGCAGTAACTTCCAGAGACCCCGTTTGGGAACTAGAGTTGTATTTTACCAGGCAGTACGAAGAAAACTAGCAATGAAGACAGTTCTTTCAACAGAGTTCTGGGACTCTAGAAACATTTTTATGTAGCACAGTGTTGAACCATGTTAGAAATTTTTTATTTGCCTTTCAGCTAGCTGAGATAGATAGCTACGTGGGATGCAGCAGCACTGGTCTGTGGTTCCTTTAAATCACAGTAGCAATGTTAACACATAGGCATTCAGAAGGTAACTATTGAGCCTCTAAGCAGAACTGTTTACATGAGATGCAGCTCTGCAGAACACTGCTTGTTCCACAGATAGCTTCTCCTGTTCAGTTCCTGCTAGAGTAGCTCCACTTATACCTTGTATAAGCAGATCCAAAGTGCACAAATGCAGCCTTGGCATTTTTTTTAAATGTAAACCTAACAGACTATCAGCTCTGTTGTGCATTTTAGGATTTATGCAGAGTAAGAAATCATAGTAATTTATTATTTTTCAAGACAAAATACAGGGAAAGTCTTAAGAAAAGTTCAAACTAGAGGCGAGTGGGAGAGAGGTTGCCACTTAATGCATTTTTGACATTTTTCTGAACTCAATTGCAGTCAATATTTGAGTGCTCTTTTTGGTAAGAAGTTTGAGAAGAACCTGTTTATCCTTAATCTTGAAGCTTACTGTACCAAAATGAGGCACAACTTTGTTTTCAAATCCACATGTGTAGAAGATAGAGTCCTTTGTATTGACTGACTGTTTTTGTTGAGTTCCTATTTTCAGTAAACTTCCTTGCAGATTTCCCCAAATAAAATAACTTATGACAGTGGAAAATCCTGTTCCTAAAATTTCCAGCTGTGGTTAGTAGAAAACCCACTAAATTTGTATTATCTGTAAAATGCATCACATCAATATTTACCTCTTTTTTCAGATCATTTACTAGGCTTTTATAACATCTGTTAAATGGCCTAAGTCTCAGTGCCTATGGTATCCTACCAGAAGCCTTTGCCTGCTGTGAAAATTGGACATAAAATTATATTATTACTTCAGATTTTTTTTAGTCACTCACTGACCTACAAAACACCTTTCTCCATGATCATCCACAGTTTCTTTAGGAGCCTCTGTTGAATGTCTGAAAGAATATTTTGTTAAAAGCTTCTGAAAAATCCAAGTACGCTGTTTTGACTATCTACATGCTTATAATCTGTTTCAAAAGCTGTTAATATTACTTTCCTCCAGAAATTTAATGTCAGAAGTGCTTGCTGTTCTTGTCTATCCTATTTTCATAGGAGTATTAGCAAGCCAGTACATCAATCAAAACACAGAATGAAGAAGCTAAACTTAAGTAATCAGCCACAATGGCATTTAGAAGGCCACTAGTCTGCTTGCGATAGTCTTTTCTCACAGATCTTGTTGTGCCTGGTTTATCCTCTTGGCTTTTTTTTTTAAAGGAGGTCTTAATCCTTGAAAGTGAGACCTCTGGGTAGAGAAAAGTGGCATAAAACTACTACACAGTAAGAAGTGTGTGAAGAAATTGACCTGTGAGCAAAGAATCAATATGGAACAGGGATGTGCCAGCAGACAGAGTGGAAGTGAATAGAGGCAATTTGTCAAATTGACTTTCTCCAATACACAGTTTGGCCTTTATGGATAAACATGATCATCCGATATGAGTATCAGGTATGCTTAATCACAAACAGTGTGAGAGTTAATACAATTTCTCCATTAGATGCTCAAATAATGATTTAAGGAAAATTTTGGGCACAAACCTGCATAGCATGAAAGAAGGAAAGACATCATTTGATTAGGCTACAAGTCAGTAAGGAATCAGAATTCAGCAATAGTCACATGGTGGGAGAGAATAGACACAAAAAAGACATTTTGAGAGTGGTTGAAAGAACTGGAAAACTGGATGAGTCCTGGAAAGTGAAACTGAGGATTGCAACCTGATGTAGAAAACTTGAGGCTTGTATGCCAAATCAGAAGGGAACTGCATGCCAGGGAGAAGAGGACAACAGAGGGACACCAGAGAAGAGGAACAGACTTCGGAGAAAGTGAAACAAAACATGTCTGAGAAAGGTGTGAGACCACCTATGTCCACAAGAAATCTGGAAGAAGTTCAGATGTTCTTCATTTCCAAGTTTACCAGTTAGATTGCTATCTGACCACACTTCAACTAATGTCCACAAAAAAAAAAAAAAAGCACCTTTCAAACAGAACAGATCTCAAGGAGAAGTAGTTGAGATACGACAAGTCCTGAGGTTACATGTAAAATTGGATGATGTGTTTTCTCTGACACATGCACACTGAGACATTGTAACCTAGTAGGTTACAATCCACAAAGAAAACCAAAGCCGGATGAAACAGCCTATTTCCAGCTGCTTGCTTTCCAGACCTTTCGCCAGAGATAAGTCTGTCTTAAAATAACAAAAACCAAAGGAAAATAGCTCATGTGCAGAAATGGGCAATTTCTCTGAATACTTTATTAGTCTCATTTGTTAGTTAACTTTCATATTCCTCCTCTTACAATCTTCACATCCCTTTTCATTGTGTAGCTTTTTGTTAGCTGTGGAACAGATAACCTGCCCCATTACCTCTTTCTGTTTTAAAAATAAGTGTATTTAAAAAAAATCTTCATTTTCCAATATGTGAATAAAATTTGGGATAGGATTTCTTGTTATACAGTATCTGCCCTCAACTCTCATTGGAAACTTTATGGCAATTCCTCAGGTCCATTAAATGTAAAATTAAACTATTAATTGGGAGGTATTCAGAGGAATCAGTAAGCCCAACATTCTCTCAGGGACATTCTGTACCCTTCAGTCTGTCACTACATTATAATCATTATTGTAATGTTGGTCAGATGAAAACTTATACCGAGACAGCACTGTTATTTCTATATGAGAATTTGGGAGTTTCTGGTTAGTTCTTTATTTCATCTAGAAATAAAGATTTCTTCTGTATCAGCTTTAGACTATTGGCAAGAGCAACAGAAGAGTAAATCCATTAATGTGTCAATGTGCTTTGTAGTCATCAGAGTGACTTTGGCTTCAGACTGGATGCTGAATTTGAGGGTGTGAAATCTAAGTGTACTGGAAATACAGAACACTTAATTGTTAAGGGACCAGAAAATAATTTTCTATTAACTGAGATATCACATATTATTAACCTGAACACCAGACAAAGAAGATAATGATAGATAGAGGTACAAAAAAAAGAAAAAGGGACCAAAGATACATAGATGTGGGAAAATCACAAAGCAAATATTTTTTCCTACAATAATTACACTGTACTTCCAGTGAAATAACCACTAACAGCAGAATTAACGCCATATTGATATCCTGGTGTTTCAGGTGAGTAAGAGAGACAGGAAGAGAGAAAGAGAAAGATAAAAATGGAAGGGAAGGGAAAGGAAGGGAAGGGAAGGGAAGGGAAGGGAAGGGAAGGGAAGGGAAGGGAAGGGAAAGAAACCAGCTTGATTCCAGAATTAAACAGTTTTCCAAAATAGGAGAATTTTTGCTGTTAGTCTTTTAAGTGAATTTGTTTGGAAATATATGTAAGGAGACTGTCAGCAGGATATGCTCAGTTTAAATTCATATAGCACTCACGTACTGGCTAACACACAGAGATGAGAGTTGGGTTTTACCAAGCTGTTAGGCTCTGTGTTCTCACCACTCTGAAGATTTTGGCTGGCCAGCAGGCACCTCATGGAAAACATATTTCACCTCCATAACTTCCTATACTCGATTCTTGGTCGTCTTTCCCAGCCTCTATCAACACTGAAACACCAAATCAACCTGATGGCCTGAAAACTCCGCATGAGGCACTGTGATTTTTTTTTCTTACAGGATTTTAAACCTTTTTGTGTTGATGTCACCCATCTTGAATCCAGAGCTCCTTGCAATACTTGTCGCAACAAATCTTCTTCTGTCTGTATTTTTACATTTTATATCTTTCTACAGACTTTATCACATGACTTCATCACACAGCTTAGCCACTTTCTCAGCAACTAAGGCCAAGCAATAGGGTTATATCAGAGCTGTCCCCTGCATCTTGGAAACGCGTGGTTCCAAATCCTGAGGTGGCTGGTGGGGAACTTATGGGTGGGTTTCAAGGGAAGAACGCAAAACTCAGGTAGCATTCTTAAGTGTTTCAAACAGACATTTGACCATTAGCTTTACTAAAACTACATGAATTTACACCACCTGAGTACCCAGTCAACTGAACTGGAGTAGAAAACTAATTCAGCAATGTATAACCTTCCTTCTTCAATAGTTCACCATCAGAGTGATAATATCTCCACAAGAAGTCAGTTCAGGTAATAAGAAATCTTTCAAACCAAAGGTTATTTTATAATAAAAAATAATTCATAAAGATGAATTTATCAATCCTGATAATGCAGAACTCAATACCTGGTTTGCTTTCCAGTCGTCATGAAACTAAGAAACACTAAGGCACCTCTGTATAATTCTCTGCAGTACCTCCATTTGGTCTGCTCCGTCTGCTAGAGTAGAATGCTTTACTTAGGCCTGCTGTGGCTCAGTGACAAGAACAAGATAAACTACTGAGGTGTTTAGAAAATGTAGCTTCTTTACATTCTGAACTGTCATTTGAATTTCTTAACTCCAGAGACAGAAATTAAAGACTGTTAATCTGGGGAGTGATTTTTATGGTGTTCTTAGATTTCAGTGTAACTCTCTGTGGAAGTAATATAAGTGCAGCAATTTTCAGGATTGGGACATAACAGATTCCTAAATCATAATGCATTCAAACTCAAAGAAGTGTTAAAAGCTAATAGCATCTCTATCTTGTTGCAAATTCTGCCTATGGTAGATAAGGATATAATATAGAACATGCAGTAATTGTCTTCTCCAGATGGGAAGTCTTATGAAAAATAGTTTTATTTGTATTCATCAGTAATACATCTGCTTCCAGACACATTTGTTTCATAGACTCTAACGTTCAAATAATTAATCTCAATCCATGGTAGAATGCCTAAATGAAAATAAAAATACTGTTGTCAAAATTGTAACTATAAAAATAATTATATACAATTGTATGTCCAAGTTTGTTGGCTTTCATATTTGGTCTCCAACTTCTCAGCAAAGCAGAAGGAATTAGGACATCTGTTTTCTAGAAGAAGTTCTGACATAAGTAGGTGTGTGGCTATGGCTTTCTCAAGGGATATTTTCAGGCATTAGACAGAAAGAGGAGGAAAAAATGTTTTGTTTCATTTGTAAAATGAGAATCATGTTTTACAAATCTTAGAACACATGCTGGTATCTCCTGAAAGTAAAAACATGACTTGTTCTTCATGATTACACTAGGGTAAAATTTCCCTTGTTTCACTTATTCTTTGGGAATATATTGTTTTATGATGTTTCTTGAAGAATTTTGCCTGTCAAGCTTGTGGTCATTTTTCCAAAAATTCCAACATTGCTGGAATAAGAAGGCCTTGGGAAAATATGGATGTGAGGAGACATGGGTTCTAGTCTCCTTTCCTGTGCACCTGTGTGTGGCAGCAGTGATGATGAATCCAGATGTTTAACTGACCTATTCTGGAATTAGTCATGTGATAGCTTTCATGCAAGATCTAATCAGAAAATATATATATATATACACTGCTGGATTTTCTGAACAACTATGCAAAGCACTAGATACTTTCAGACCTATATAAGTTAATGAATTAATTACAAGTACTGTACTCAACACATAAGTATATAGACTCATGTTTTGATGCAAAGTCATAATCTGGGAAAATTTCTGTTACAGGGTTGAACAGTGGGCCGTATGGCATCATTAATATCTTCCAAATTACTATGAATATAGGAAGAATAAACTCATATTTTGTGATGAGACCCTGATTCAGCAGCACAGCTTTGAGACAGAAGTTTCTAGACTTTCTCTTTATTCCTCAAGAAGACAGAAAGTTTTTTAAACATACCTCCAAAAAATACCAAACCATATTTTTATTTGAGCATAAACTGCAAGCACTTGAAAAGAAGTGAATAAAAATTTGCTTTTCACTCACTATGCTGTTGAAAGCAAGTTCTTGCTTCTGGCCTTTTTCCATAATTGACCAAGATTACTGAGTACCGGAAACATCAGTTACCTCTGGTCTTCAGGAAGTACTCTCTGTCCCCTCTGTGGTCTGGCTGCCTACGGTCTCTAGGTTTCCTTGCATGAAGTTCAGGCTCCTACCTGCATCCTGTGCCTTTCTTTTCATTTGTGCCTGGAATGTCCTGTAGAATCTAGGAAACGTCCTTTCCAATTTCTTCTGGTGCTCATAATGTGAACCGTAGTCTACTTCTCCTCTTTTAGAGTTTTAATTGATCTGTTTAGTTCTTACAGAAAAATAACAAGTAACTATCCTGAACAAATAATGCAAATATCCTTGCTAAATATATATATAATCTATATAAATGTATTTTCAGGCTTGGTAATCCTTTTTTCCATCTATCCTTATGTGAAAGCATTTGTCCTATATCTGCCCTGTCACAGCATCTTTGTTTCACAAATCTCCATACTGAATAGCTAGAGAGACAAAAAAGAAACAGCAGGGAGTCCTTTGTATGCTAACCTCTGCAAGCAACTTTTGACATTAAGGAGCATGTATACCTCCACTACAGGGTGTTCAATAGGCATTTTTTGTTTCCAAATATCAAAGTAAATAATTGTTTGCAATAATTTGCTTAATGAATTTTTGACAGGCTCTCTTTTTCCTAGACTTTTATTCCCAGCAATTAAGGCAGACTTAGGATAACTGGTTCTAACCTCATGTGTCTGACATTCTCAGTAATTATCCACAAGTAGACAAGACCTTTTCTCCTGGTCTCTGACAGACCTTGAGTAAGACAGAGTCTGTCTTTGGTAACATTATGACTAGTGAGGCTGGTACAAGGCTTTCTCTGTGGAAACACTATATGAGTTTGATTAAATGGCTAATGTTTTAACAGATTTATTGCAGTGGATTTTCCACAGGCAACGATAGTTCCCTTGTATCAGTGGTAACAGAAGGCAATACATATAATCACTAATTAGGGCAGACACATTCCTCCTGTTGTGGTTCCATTTCAGGACAATGGCTGTATTCAGTGGAAGTACAAGGAGGACAGCTAAGGAAATGAACATTTTAAATTACCACACCAAGATTCACTCATCTATATCTGTCATTACACAGCACCGTGAAATTTGCACCAGTTCAGGTTGATTATTTGGAACTTTACATTGAATTTTATTGTTTTGATTGTCCAGGTTCCTAGAGGCCACACAATGTACAATATAAAAATGGCAATTTAAGGAGTTTAATTTAGAAATCAGGAGGGAAATTATGCCAGGTTAGGAAAAATAAATCTATCAAGCAAAATTAATTCTTATGGACTAGAAAATACTATTTGTCAATAATTGTACTTCTTGAAATGAAATGTTAGTGCTGGTGCCTAAGTATTTGCGTTATGGATGTACTTATTTCAGGTGCATTTCTTCCAAAAGAGGAAGTTTCCTGTTTAATGCTTCCTAACAGAATGAGTGTTTGGGACGGGAAACGTGCTGAAGGCTCAGTACTGATACTGGTAAGACAGCTTTTATCCTCATAGTATTTCAATATTTATCCTTAGCTGTGCAGTACAGAGTTTTAAATAATTATATGTGTCAGCAAACAACCCGGTTGTATTCAGATCTTTGAGGCACATACATGAAATTGTTCTGTACTAGTGTATAATTGCCACCTGTGCATAAAGATGCATGGAAGATAATTTTCATGATCATTTGGAAATCCTTATCTTCTCTACTCGAAAGCTGGAACTCAAATATAGTGTCTTAAATAGACCCAAATGACAAAGTTGTTGGTGTCAGGTCAGCTTGCTTAACATGTGTAATACTGTGTCTGAAAAAAAACACACATGCCTTTTAATACCTTTGCTGCTAAACAAAACAAAAAAGGTCTTGTAGAATATTTTTTTATATTAAAACCAGCAGTACATGGAGGTAGACATGAAAGCTTGCTTAGCTTAATAATTTTTGACTCAGTCATAGAGTAGAAAGTTAATATTATCAGTCAAATTTGCACTGTACAGAATTGCTCATATTAATACAACCTATCTGGATGTGAACTAAACACTTCTCTGAGTTACTTAACATTGTGAGTAAGAGGGTTGTGAATCTAATGAGTTCATATATATTTTTGTTCAAGTCAAGTGCAAAGAAAGATGTGCGTCATAGTATATATGCTATACAGATAAGAATCAGAAAAATATTTATAAAATATTCCCCGCTGTTGTTCTATAAACTTTGTGAAGTCTTATGTTAACTTTCTTCATTTACTATTTTTTTTTTTAATGAACACTTCTGCCATCAGAATTTTGCAGAAGTTGAGTGAAGGCTCTGTGTTCAGTGTCTCACAAGGTCACAACAGTTTCAAAGAGATAATGTGAGAATAAATATGGCAGGAGATAAACACAGCTATGCCATAAAACAGTACTGTTAACAAAAACCCATGTTAAAACTCTTCTTTTTTGCAAGATGAAAGCCAAGTAATCGTGTGGAGATATCAATGAGCACTGCATTAGGGTGGTATATTTTCAGCTCTGTGAGGCGCGGAAATGACCTTACAACCTTTGAGATTGTAAAGAAGGTATGTATTTACAGTGCTGGACACATGGGGGAATAATTCCACCTAAGACGTGTGCAAATTTACAGTAGCTGTGAGTTTGGTTAAATGCTGTAGAGTGTTACATATTCATGAAAGTTCTAGGAACGCCTATACATATTCATAACCTGTCCCGGAGAAGGCAGTTCTTATTACAATGAGTTCTGGGAAACCATTTTCGTAATCTCCACCTCCAGCCCCTCCTGGTTGCGCCTGCACAGAGGTCATGAACCAGGGTCTTCTTCTCTGTACACCTTTACCTTTGGGCTGATGTGCTGAGTTGGCTGCTACTCAAACTGCTGAGTTGGCTAGAACTGGTGTATCTCCTGTCCTGTGCCCAAGTTTCTGCTATCTACTTCACCCAAGGATGCACCAAGGATGCACCCAAGGGTTTTTATCTTTGCAAGGCCTGTAAAGTCATCAGTGAACTTCTGTTTCTCTTACAAGAAGTTACACAAAGCTAAGCAAGGCTAGGCAATAGTGATGTGGGTTAAGTGTTAGTTAGTTAATTCCCTGTAACGTCTGAACATAAAGCAGGCTTATAATTTGAACAATTCTACTGGCTTCATTGAAGATTTTGCTCAGCTCAATTGAATGTCATGCATTTTCAGGCTAAAGAAATGTGTTATTTTTAGAAAAACACAGTAGTCAGTGAGACTCATTTCTAGCTCCTACACTGCTCCAAGTGTATATCCCAACTTTGCACTGAGAGAAGCACTTCTAAGGACAAATTCGCAGTTTGTTTACCATGGTCAATCTGTTCTCAGGCCAGCAGCTCAGGCAGCAATTGTTATGATGCATGACTATAATGCTTTCCTATGAACATCACGAAAAAGAAGTGAGAGTCTTATTCTGAGACAGTGCCAACTGAGAAAATTTTTTTAAAATGACATATTTTTCTATTGTAGGTTTTTACCATGACAAGACTTCTAAATCACTTGATTCAAGCCTGAAATACAATATATTCTCATTTCCATATCACCATTTTTATTCAAATCTTTCATGGAAATAATTAGTAAATGTAATTGCACTAGTACTTGTATGGATATACAACAGGCTCCTTTTTATTTGTATTTTTTAAAATTCTGTCTTCTAAATAATATAAATTTCAATTATCTTCCATTTTAAGATAAAACATTTGGAAAGTAAGGTATTTCTTAAGTAAGTCTGATTGATTCTATAGAGGAGCATTTTTCACCATTTCAAAGTTACTACAGTATTTTATACAAAGGCAAGAAACTGAACAGTATAGGGACTGATCAAAGAAAGAGCTGCGACATTTCATCACTTTGCAGGAAAAGGGTTTGTATGCCTACATTTTTTCACCAGAATTTCAGGCAGTTCACTCAACCCTTTTGTTCAGCTTCAAGGAGACTGCATGAATGTGAATATATTTTCTCCTTAATTCTCTTTTTTTTTCCTGAGAAGATTTGAGTTGCTTATTACCATTTCTATCCTACAATGGCACGTTTGTTTCATAGAAGATCATCAGCTTTTGGTGTGGTCATAGAGGTCCAAAGATTTGTTATTCTCTGCTGATACTCCATTTGTTGTACAGAATAAAGGGAGGACAATGCCAAACATTCAGCTTGATATGATTTACTTTGGAAATTGTGTCTTCCTACTCAAATTACAGTTCTTATTTTTTTGTTTCATTATCGTTTATACTATTTTTTTATTCCTTCTTACTAAAATAAAAATACATCTATGTGTGTCTTACCAGCCTCACTTTGATAGTAAGAAATACCTTTGATTAAAAAAAAAAATAAGACCTGAAAAACTATTTAGAGGCATGTATTTTATCTTTCTGATGCGATCTGGGAGGTGAAAGGGACACATTGCTGTAAGCAGCAAAAATTTATCAAATTTATATTTATCTTCCATGTTACAGTTATCTGCAGTATTGTTGTTTGTGATAGTTTTTAATTTGGGGCATTTTGGCTTTTAGGGGTAGATGATCTAAAAATACATTGTCTTAAGCCAAATCTAAAGCCTTAAGGATCTTCTGTTGGACAACAGTTTCAGCCTTGGTCTCATTTACTCTTTTTACCCTTCCTCACTGCCATTTTTTTTTTATGTTTCTCTTGTTTCTTTCACCAGACTCCTTTCCATTTACCAGACTTCTGTTAGAAGAATATGTTCAGTTCAATGATTCTTTTGTCCTATTTCACAGAATCACAGAATCATTATTTTAGAAGTGACCTCTTGAGATTCTTTACATAAGGATTACCTACAGCAGGTTAACCAGGACCTGTCAAGTTTTAAATACTTCATGAATGGAAACTTCACAATCTCCCTGGGCAACCTGTGCCAGTGTTTGACTACCCTCACATGAAAAGAAGTGTCTTCTTGTGTTCAGATGTAATTTGTTTTTGTTGTTGTTGTTTTGTTGTTGTTTTGTTTTGTTTTGTTTTGTTTTGTTTTGTTTTGTTTTGTTTTGTTTTGTTTTTTTATCCGCACCCATTGCCTCTTGTCCTGTGAGTGGGTGCTGCTGAAAGATTTTGTCTACTTTACCCCCTCCATCAGTTATTTATACACATGGATGAGCTCCTTCATGAACCTTCTCTTCTTAAGGATGGATGTTTTCAACTCTTAGCTCTCTTTTCTGTCATCACATGATAGATGCTCCAGTCTCTCAATAATGATCACGTGCTAGGCTTGCTCCATTATGTCCATGTCTCTCTTGTACTGGGCAGCCCAGCACTGGGCACAGGTCTCCAGATGTGTCTCACCAGTGTTGAGCAGAGGGGAAGGATTCTCTCCCTAGACCTGATAACAATGCTTTGCCTAATGCAGCCCAAGAAGGCAGTTGGCCTTTTTTGCCACAAGACCACATTGCTGGCTTCTGGTCAGCTTGTTGTCCACCCAGACACCCAGGTCCTTCTTTGCCAATCTGCTTTCCAGCTGGTAAATCCCATCGTGTCCTGTTACTTGAAGGCTGGACTAGATGACCTGTAAAGATCCTTTCTAACCCAAACTATTCTAAGATCTTATGATTTATTCCTCCCTAGTGGGAGGACTTGGCATTTACCTTCTCTGAACTTCATGAGGTTCCTCTCTGTCCATTTGTCCAACCAGTCCACCCATCTGGTCTATGAATCAGGCCTCCTGGTTTTGTATCATTTATGAACTTGCTGAGAGTGCACTCCATCCCATTGTGCAGGTCATTAAGGAAGATGTTAAACAGTATTGGCTGCAATGTTGACCTCTGGGGTACACCAGTGACTGGCCTCAAGTTGGACACTATGCCACTGATACAGGATTTTGTGTCACAAATTTGAGTTGCCCATGTCAGCTTTCTGCTGTGCTTTATAACTTTCCAATAACTATGCCATTATTGATAGTATTCTAGTGTGTAATGGAACTAGCTAGCATTTGCTCTTTCTCCTATAATGCATGATGTATTCTATTATAATGGTTTCAATTAAACAATAGCAGACTACTATTTTCCCAGATGTTTTCCAAATACCATGCAAATCTCCCATGAAATGAGTTGTTATTTTAGGTTGCCTCAAGACAGATAGAGAAAATATGGACTTCAACAAAAATATTAAGTGGTATAGGATACATGGTAAGGCTGAAAAAATTGGGGCCATTTAATCTAGACAGAAGACAGTGAAGAAAGAGTCTCCAGATCCATAAAAAGATATGCAAACATTAAAGGAATGAGTTATTCTTCATTTCTATTCTTTCTCATGTGAGTACAATGTGAAGTCATATATTAAAATAAATTAATAATGGACTTAAGGGGAAAGATTATAATGGTTATAATAAGGGGCAAATGGAGCAGAGATTGTAGTCTTTAGTATTATAAGCTTTAGAACAGGCTAAGAAAATATTTTAGGGGAATGGCCTAGATATTTGGGGCAGAGATACTTCTCTGAGGACTAATTCCTATTATTATGGCTGTTTCTGTTCCATTTGTTGCTCATGGGTTATCACCTCTTTTAATTTTTGAGAATCTAAGTGTCAAAGGTAGTCTTAGAAAGTATAAAATGACTGGAAAGTTAGAGCGAAACTAGCTGAGCCATTTTAGAGTAAATCAGCAGTTATGAAAGACTTTGCTTAATATATCCAGCATCAACATTATTCAGTCTAGTAGCTGAACATTTGGTATAAACAGATAGAAATTTATGTCCATCTCCCAATCAGAACAGAACAAGAAGACTAAAAAGAATAGTTCACCATTTTGCCTGAGCTGCTGCTTTTTTACTGTTAAGCATAATTCTGCTTTAGATAAGCACCTTTTAACATTCTGAGTGAAACAGGCTGCACAGAGCTGAGATTTTAGTATGTAGTAAAGGAGGCAGGAATCAGATACATGTTCAAAAGGCGGCATAGTGACAGAATGTAGATAGTAGCAGTTAAGAACTACTATTAAAGCATTTAAGGTCAGAAGAAACGTTCTCCTCATATCAAACAAGACCTGAGGAGTATTCAAATAGCCTTAGATTAAAAAAAAAAATCAATAGAAAAATTTATTTCCATGACAAATAGATAAAAAAGAAAAATTAGCATAATGAAAGCATCTCTAAGACTGCAAGCTATTTACTAATAGCAAACAAATCTCAAAATGAAATAACTAAGTTATCTGCCTAGCCTTCATGCTACAGGAGTATCATGAAATCACTCCTGGAGTGTTTTCTCAGAGAAATCATAGTTTTATACATGACAGTTCCACGTATACATTTCTACTAGGGACAAGTTTGTTTCAGATGTCTTCCTTTTCAAAACAACAAAAAAAAGAAAACTAAAACACTGAAAGTTAATTTTAAATAAATATACAAAAACATGTGATACAAAGCTAATAAGAGAGACAAGCAAAACATTTTTTTTTAAATATCAGCCTAGTTGTAAACATCTTTCCCCTTTGTCACTGAGGATGTGTTTTTATCTCATCCTCTTGTTCTCTCCTGGACAGCAGTCTGTTTTTTGTATCAAGTCCAAATGGTAATATTTGTCTGCAGCTTCTTGAACTTGTATATATTAGCTATATGTATGACATATCTTTGTGCTTCTGGCTCCTTCATATGTATTTCTCTTACTCTAGTCTTCATACATTCCCACCTCACAATTCAGTACCTGAAGATCTCTGTCTGTGTTCAAAGTACACAGTAATTTAAAGGTTAAAGCATGTAGGAAAGTTGCTGTAAAGCAACAAGTTATTACTTGGCTAGTGGGCTTCTGTGATTTTCCCTTTGTATGCTCTTACCTTTTCCAAATATCAGATAATTCACTCACCTTTCCCCAGAGTGGAAAACTGTTAATCTATGGTGAGTGACATTACATCTCCTGTGTGTTAACAATGGATATACAGTGAGTTACCGTACATTCACTGATGACTGTAAACTTTGTTTTAACGTTTAACAGGAATGTGTGTTTGAGTTCCATTCTGAAGAATCTCGCTGAAACCAAAATGGATTAATATTTTCCACCCATTTCAGTGACAAGAGAATTAGAAGAGGATCATGAGAGATTCAATGGGACCAGATTTCTAATTCTGAGTTCACACTCCTGTGGAAGCCCACAGTGACTTTCAAAACATCGCTTATGTTTGGGATTGCCCTCTTGAACTTTCATACTAACCAAATGTTTCCTTCTTTCAAATCTTTATGTTTATAAGGTTTATAGTCTGATTATAATTGTATAATCAGTTATAATCTACAATGGTATGATAAATGTTACCATTTCTATTTCCATTCTATACTGTTACATCTTCTAGTTTCGTTACATAGGATGAAAGTTTTGCCAGTTGCCAAAACAGCAGAAGGACCTCCCTTGAGTGTAAGTTTTGAGCACCAGATGCTTTTCCACCATGAATATCTGTATAAATGTATGCAGAAGAAATGCAGAGTAGGATAGAATTGAGGAGAGAAGGTTTTTTAATCGGGCCCATAGAATTTTTAACCTGCTTTTTATGAGAAAAACTCTACTCCTTTCCTAAGGAGAGCAAAATGAAAACTAGACCTTCTCTACTTGATATTAAACACTTTTAAAGCTTGTTTATAATTCAATTTGCTTCAAGTAAGCTAGTATTCTTTGAGGTACACAATGAGACATTTTTAAAACCTATTTTAAGATTGTTATGTGGTGGGTTGACACCATGTGCACACTAGAGTTGCTCTATCACTCCCCTCCTCAGCTGGACAGAGGAGAGAAAATATAAGAAAAGACTTGTAGGTTGAGATAAGGACAGCGGGAGATCACTCACCAATTACCATCATAGGCACAGCAGACTTGACTCAGGGAAATTAATTTATTGCCAATTGAATCAGAGTAGGGAAATGAGAAATAAAAACCAAATCTTAAAAAATACCTTTCCCCTACCCCTCCCTTATTCCCAGCTCAATCTCACTCCCAGTTTTCTCTACCTCCTTCCCCTGCAAGAAGCACAGGGGGACAGGGAACGGGGATTGTGGTCAGTTCATCACATGTTGTCTCTGCTGCTTCTTCCTCCTCAAGGGAGGACACCTCACACTCTGCCCCTGTTCCAGTGTGGGGTCCCTCCCACAGCAGACAGTTCTCCATGAACTTCTCCAATGTGGATCCTTCCCATGGACTGCATTTCTTCAAAAACTGCTCCAACGTGGGCTCTTCTCTCCATGGGGCCACAGGTCCTGCCAAGATCATGCTCCAGTGTGGGTTTTCCATGGAGTCACAGCCTCCTTTTGGCTTCCACCTGCTCTGGCATGGGGTCCTCCCTGGGTTGCAGGTGGACATCTGCTCCGCTGTGGACCTCCATGGGCTGCAGGGGACAGCTGGTCTCACCATGGTCTGCACCACGGGCTGCAGGGGAATCTCTGTTCCAACGTCTGGAGCACCTCCTGCCCTCCTTCTTCACTTGCCTTGGTGTCTGCAGAGTTGATTCTCTCACATATCCTCACTCCTCTCTTCTGCTTGCTGTTGTTCAGTTTTTTTTCTCCTTCTTAACTATGTTATCCCAGAGGTGCTACCACCATTGTGACGGGCTCAGCCTTGGCCAGCGGTGGGTCCATCTTGGAGCCAGCTGGCATTTGCCCTGTCAGACACGGAGGAAGCTTCTAGCAGCTTCTTACAAAAGCCAGCTCTGTAGCCCACTCACTACACGAACATTGCCATGAAAACCCAATAAATTTGGTCTAGCTGAAGCTGTTGGTTTTAATAAACAGTTATCTGGAAGTCAGGATGTGGAATGGTATATTATCTTTTTAATTCTATGAGTGCATGAAACTCTTACAATTTGCTAGCTTCTAATACCCCACATCTCTTATCCTTCCCCACAGCCTCATTATCTTTACTTTGGAATTTTACTCCAGGGATGACATGATAAATTTGGAAAGCTAATTCAGTGACTATTCTTATGTTATTAACTCCATGACCTACTCAGGATTAGTTAACCTTTTTGTTTAACACTTTTCATTAAATGATGCAGTGTTAACTTTAACACCTTTGATTTAAGTACGTGGCCTGTATGCAGTGGATGTGATTCTGCACTTGTCACAAGGCATAAAACACTACGTTCAGATAATAAATGGGATAAAGTCTTTCCTTAGAGAAGGATCTCTTACAAAGATGGATTCTATTCATATAAAGTCAAATTCTTCCAAGAAATCTGTGTAAAGTTTCCAGGGATTTGGTGTCAGTACCTCCTCAGCTGAAAATTATGTTAGAATCTTTTGAGTTCACAGTCTGTATTTTATTTGACTCAAATATATGTCTCCTGGATATACATCTTCTATTTGACTTACATCATATTGATCTGAGTGTACAGAAGACAACCTCCTCTTGCCCATCAGTCTTTCGTCTTTATTACTGTGCTATTCATTAACACCAGCAGTTGACAACATAAGTAGCACTTCAGAAATCCTTTTCTTTCACATTATGCTTTTGTGAAAATGTTTTGCCCAGAGCAGCCTGCCTTCTTTCCATCCTACTTTTGTCCATAGCTCAAGCTGTCTTTTGTGCCTCTCTCCTACTTCAGCATTGCTTCTTTCTCACATTCTGGGTACCAGGCTGATGTGACACCAAAAACTCAGGGGAGAGAGGCCTCCTATTTCATTTACAGTGCTTTTTTGAGAAAATCATGGTACCTGAAAAAGAAAGGAGAACCAGGATGTACAGGTCTGACATAGAGTAAAATTAATCACTCTGAGAGTGGATTATCCCTCATTAATTTATTGACAAAACTGAAAGGTTATGAACATGTAGAAATGGAGCTTTCCACAACATTTTGCAGATTTTTAGATATTTAAGAAGAAAGACCATCTCAAATTTCATTGCTTGAATTTGAAGCAAAGAGCAGCAGCATTTTGAAAATAAGTGTTTTTTAACATGAGTGTTGGGGTTTTTTTTAAATTATTGTTGGTTTTTTTTTTCTCTATCCTTGATTTCAGAAGTGATGGTCCATTGGATTTAACAGTAGCTACAGCTACATAGTTAACTCACAATACAGTAGGAATTCATTAAATGTTTCGTCAGACACATTAGTTCAATTACGTAAACAATTTCAGAAGGAGATGTTGGAATCCAGTTCTCTATTTCTGCTGCTCTCTTTCCTTCCTCCTTCCTCTCGACACATATATATCAAGTCAGGTTTGCTCTTTCTTACTTTTGACCCTATGAATCTTTAACACTCTACAAAATTTTACAGTTGAAGCAAAATAAATGAATCCTCCCCTTAATTCTACATCTGTTCTTATACATGCATACAGCTCTGAATTGCAGCTGGCTACTTGGCAGATGGAGATGGAGGTGAATTGAAATCCCCACAGAGAGGAGATGAACCTAGGCCTCTCATATTCAGACGGAGGGGGATCCTGTTAAATTAAAAATGCAAGGTTGTTTTACTTCCCGAGCCACACCAGTGTTTTCAAAGAGAAGCATAATCTTTGTTTCCATTTCTGAAAGATTCAGATACCTAATCAGACAGTGTGTTTCAGAGCTGTAAATTCCAAGCAAAGATGTCAGCTACATTTCCATAGCCTGAAGTTTGATTTTAAGCCTCTCGGAAAGCTGGGACCTAATACACACTTCTACCATCTGCATTCTTTACTTGTTACTTTGATGTCTATGCCTTCCACTATGTGCACTGGTTGTCGCACAATCTTATTGTTTCCCTTAATATTCCCCTGGTCTCATGTAAAGCACAGGGAGTCTAATCATCTAACTCAGAATTCCATCTCAGGAGCCTTTAATTTAGGCATTGCAATATTTAAATTCTGCTATTTCTAAGTTAATTGCTCAAGATACCATGGTAAATTTATATCAGATGAGATAATTAAACTCTAATTCTGAATTCCAGGCTTGAAAATTGTTATACTTTCTGTCCCTTGCAAATAGTTCACCAGCTGAAGAAGTCAAAGATGCAAAATATAGTAGAAGCAGATAAAAAATAGATGGCAGTTATGGTCAGAAATATAACTTCAGAAAGGCTTTTAAAGCAAGTGTTGCAGCAAGCAGGCAAGCAAACAGTTTCACCTGTCTGCTTTTCCATCTCCTCACCTTATCTTGAACAGTAGGAGCTACTGCTTCTCTGCCCTGGAAAAAAAAATAAAACAACTGGCAGGTTCAGCAGTTATCCACAGCTGCTGCTGTGCTATTGCTTAACCATCTGTGGTGCAGCCTGCATAGCCAGCTCCATTAGTCTCACAGGGCTGGTAGCAGAAGCCATTCAGAGGAGCCGTCTAATGCAAACCCAAGACTGGAGGCCAGTATTGCTAGAATATTGAGACTATTACTTTTGTATGTACGTGCATAGGTATGCGCTGCATTTCCAGTTCTTTTAATGATATGTTAGTATTTCTGGGAGCACAGTCATTTAGGTCCTTAGGTTAAAAAGATACTGCATTTCTTGTCTGCATCATGAATAAAAAAATTATCATTCTTTGGACCTGCTACTTTTTTTCATTTCTCCTTCATACTTTAAGTAGTTTTGTTCCATTTCCTGCTCCCTGTAAACTAGAAATTTTTTGTAGAAGAACTTTCTTTACTTTTATATTGCCTGTGTTGTCTAACTTATTTTATATATACATGCATATTTAAATAAAGTAATTAATTTATGTTACAGATATGAGAGGAACAGACTTTGTTTAACTTTCACTTCCCACCTTGACACAGATTTTTAAATAAAAGTCCTCTAGGTGAATGAAGAATTGGGAATTGTAGGCAATCAGAAAACAAACAAAAACACCAAACAAACAAATAAACAACAAATAAACCTTTCTTAAACATTACTTAATCATTCATAGTTGTCATTATTTTTTTCCTTCCCACTGAGTTTTGTTCATGACTGGTTTTGGCTTAGGAGATAAATCCTTTTAGTGTGTTATAGCCCTGATCCTCAAAGGCTTTTGGATTCTTAGCTCTGAGAGAAATAATGGGATTTAGTTGCTTTGGAACACAGCTGAAAAAAAAAAAAAAAACAAACAAAACCAAAAACCCTTGTGTCTTTATCTTGCTGGTTAGGGTATTCTGCTTGGATGTAGGAAACAAAATTAATCCATGAGCACTTGCAATCATCTTGTCTTTAACACAATGAAGTTTCTTAGAGAATTGCCCTATGTTGTTTCTACTTTTTTGGTTTGTTGGTTTGTTGGTTTTGTTTTGTTTTGTTTTGTTTTGTTTTGTTTTGTTTTTCCAAAGCACCTATTACAAATGCCTGCTTTATTGCCTTTTAAAGGTTCTGTGTTAGTAATTGCTTTTTTTAACCTTGCAAATAAGTTTTAAATGTTGTCTGATATTTCAAATCTAACACGTGGCAGGGTTATGTCACTTTTAGAGTGATTCTATGCAGAGATGCAGTGTGTGGTTTAGATTTCACATGCCTCATTACCATCTCATTTGCTCCTCTTTTGAGGGGCAAAGAGAGGCCATGCTACTCTGATGGCAGCATTTGGAAGACTTCTGTTCAACACTTCCTTCCTGAGCTCACACAGCACAGCAAGAATTTTACTTCTTCAGAAGAGGTGCATAACATACCTGGTGAAACAGGCTTGTTTTGTTGACTGTGAATTAAAGAAAAGTGCCTGTCCCTGCCATGTGTAGGACTGAGGATGTCCAAGATGCTTCACTATAGGTTTGTAAGCATTAAATCTTACCAGGCAAGTCTAAAGTTCTTACGTTTGATGTTATTACATTTTAATGTTATTACAAAGCTAGCAAATGATCTTAGTCTCAACATTAATTAAAATCAACTTGGAAAATTACTTTTTCATATTGACAGGATCTATCTACAGGGCTGTAAAATAAAGCAGTGATGAATAACACTGCATCAGGTTTTGATGAGGTATGGTCCTTTGGCTGGGTCCTATTCTGACATTATTAATAATAAACTTAGGTGGAGCCTTGGCCTTGCTGAAGTGAATGACGGAACTCTTACTTCAACAGGCTAGGATGTGCAATAAAGTGGTACATTAATGAAAGTCCCATCTGATATTACACTTAGCTTCAAGCAATATGAGGAACAGAAAGTACATTCAAAAAAATACCCTATTGCAGACAATCAAAAAAAAANAAAAAAAAAAAAAAAAAAAAGGAGGAAATAAAACTAGTTTCAGTTTGAGAATCTGTTTTATTATTGTGTGTGAATAGAAATAGCATAAAATCCCCTATTCAAGGTCTGGAAAAATTTTTTAAAAAGAGAGAAAAACCTCCACAAAAGTGATAAAGCTGGCAGAGAGACCTTCGGGTAATATTTAAAAGTAAGATTGCATTTTATATGCAAAACATTTGAAATCTTCAGTAACACAAAGTTGACAATAACATTAATTAGTTAACAGTTATCTTGATAATTTCCACACATATACAGATGAACACCTGCCATTATTCAAGGGGTGAAAAAAGTTGTTGTTTGTATTTACTATTTGTGTTCCTAAACTGCAACTGAACAGAATAGAAGACATACTCTAGGAGAGCCAATGCCTTATTCTAGAGTCCAAGAAACATTATATGATTAAGGAAAGTATCTAAAGGGTGGTTAAGAGAAAGACTGAGACTGAACTTTTTTCTATATCTCAATTAGTCATTAAAAAGAATATACATATACGTCAATAGAAATGTTGAGACATAACTTCCCCTCTTTTAAATTGGAATATGCAAATTCTATAAGAAAAACAAGTATTGGCAACATATTGATACCAACAGCTTCTGGACATAACCAGAGAAGAAAGCTGGATTGTTAAAGAGGAATTGTATTGATTTACCTAATCAATGTTCCTCACTAATTGATAACATTGTTAAATAGATTAGAGATTTGGTGGAAGATATTTGTCTGGTAAATGTACTCACATTGCTTGCCCTGGCATCCCTGCAATACTTTGTCCTATGTCATGTCATGTCATGATTAAAGCATGAAGGCCACATATTTATTTGTAAGGACTAAAGTCAAAGAAAGAGCAAAAACTTGTTTTTCTGAAGAAGTAAATTCTGTAGATATCTTTCATGAGAATAGTTATTACAATATCTAGCATGTATATTGTGCATCTTATCCACAGATGTCAGAGATATTTACAAAGAAAGAGACATGATAAAAGAAAAAGATCCTGAAAAGCTCCCCGAGAGAGGTTTTATGAGCAAATAGAATATTTGCAATGGCCAAAGTTGAATACTTTCAATCTCTGTTTGTATGAATTCAGTGCACTTGGAGCAAAAGTCTGAAGTCAGTCAGGAACACGTGTTGATCTACCAAATAGACATGGCTGAAAATCGGTGTTCTAGTTTGTAGAAGGCTTGAAGTCTGCCTATCCTGTCAAATAGTTTGGCTTCTAAGACCCAGACCCTGATCTTTTGATTTTCCACACTGCATAATTGTTGATTTGTTTCTAAACTTTCTTTTGGAGCACTATCAGTCAGTTCCCCGTGATACAAAACCCATCTGTTATTAAAAAGAGAGTTTTCTATGGAGACTGTTTTCAATACAGAGAATAGATGAAGGCTGCGAACAATTTGGTTTGTTTTGGTTTTCTTCTCTGTGGCATCCTCCAATATCACCTGGTGAGCACTGTTTCTTAACAATTAACACAACTTCATGTGACTTGCCTTGAGGCAAGCAACAGTCATCCTGAGTTGCATGCTATAAAAATTTCTCCATAGTGGGACTAAACACAGATTTCTTATTATATCAGAGGCATACACAGAAAAAATAAAGATATTTTGGGGGTTCTGCACGTGGCATAGATCCAGGGCCAAGTGTTAGGTAGCTGTGTCCCGTCTGCCCTAAGGCCGTTTGGATCTATGTGGTCTGTGTGTGAACCACTGCCTCTGCTCACTAAGGACCAAAGGCCACTATGTGTCACAGATACATTTAGCAATGCAGATATGCATTTTGTTCCTTGGAAAGTTTGATCCAAATCAGACCAAACCCTAAGATGCTGGAATTTCAAGCAAACCACTGTTAACAGTAAAAACTGCTTGTGTCCACAGTAATAGTACAGGCACAAGAAGACCAAAGCTAGTGACAAGATGTGCTACTGTCTATGGCATGGTGCCAGGCACAGTACCTCTTCTTGCAATGGATTCACAAAAAGTCCTTTGAAACCAAGATTTTTCAAACTAACACATGGAGTCCTGAGGATTGAAACCACTGATGCATACCAGTTCACAAGAAGGAGCTCACAGCTGAGATGAAAGGCCTCTAAAGATGTTGAGATTTTAATAACCTGGGACACTAAATAGTTTCTAAGCCCATACATTGATCCTGCAAATTTCTGAGTTGTGCTATACTCAGTGTACACTCCTGAATCTTATGCTTCCTTCTACTTGGATTGATATGATAGAAATTCCAATGTAGCTGGAATAGGGTACAGGTACAGTTCAAAAGCAAGTATCTTTAAGGTTTTGGATTTGCTATAATAATGATAATAACAACAACAACAACAACAACAATAATAATGTTATTGTTATTTACCACATGCCTATTCACTGGGTTATACTCAGTTATCACCAGTCCAAAGAATCTAAAACCTTTGTCAGAACATTACATTTGTGAGAGATATAAGGACACACTATTTGTAAGTGTGTAAGCCTAAGTGTTAGAATTTACTTTAAAGAACTGATGGGAGCACTAGATTATTTTTATTTCTCCCCACTGTACTTATGGACAGGAAATTCACTGAAAAAAAATAAAGAAAAACAGCAGATGGTAGGCTGAAAGAGTCTTTAGTTACCATAGCCTCCAGAGTTACTGTAAATACAACTAAAACAGAATCCAAGCTGGGACTACATTACAGACTTATGCTCCAAAATCTCAGATATTGTTTTAACCACAAAGAAGAAAAACCTTGAAAGTTGATCCTTATTAAATGCAGTAGTACAAAGATTTGAGATGTGAAATGCCTTTTCTCTCTATGTAAGACAGTGATGTCTTGATACATAAGCAGAGTTTGGAAAAGAGCACTACTGTCTCTTCCCTACAGTAAAACCACTGAGAAAGAGACTGGCCTGGAGGAGAGCAGCAAACTCACTTAATAAGTCCTATATTTTGTTGCTGCTGGTTAAACATTTAATAAAAAGTTACTGTGTATATTTATACCACAATTTTGATGAAAATAGAAGTACATGATTTGCCCACAGGACAAATTCTTCTTTCACAGTTCTCCTTTCTGGTTCTCCAGCTCAAGGAGGGAGCAGGAGAATGCTTTTGCAGCTTTCAGCACTTTGTAGCTCAGAATTCAATCACATATTTCCCATTATTCCGTTTTCTGACTAATTCTTCTTTCTGAAATGATTATCTTGAAATAACAACAAATTCCTCTATTCAAATTCAGCAGTAATATTCCTCTGTATCACAGATGCATCAACTTGTATTACTTTATGGCTATAAACCACACTGATGCACAGAACAGCTATAACATAATTGTGACTAAAGCAATGTTTGACGCACTTCCTTCCATGAGACACTGTCACCTGGTAAAGACTTTGCTCTTTCTACAGGAAAGACCTGATACACAACACTGACAAACAGCAGCACAAAATTCTTGGACAGATAGGAAAAGCAGACACTGCACTCATGTTTTGTTTTGAGAAATTGAGCTGTAACATGAGATTCTAAAGGCCAAATGGAGAAATACATAAAATTGGAGCTCAAAATTGGTCTAACCCTTCTCTTGCAGAAGTAAATGATAAAAGTGTTTGTAGGAAATGTTAATCCCCTGCCAAGTAGAGGTTTCTAGCTATGGATTTCATTCTGTGGAATAAATGTAGATTTTTTTCAAAACAGATATCTGCCAATTTACATTAACCATGATTCTCTCCCCTTAAATGTTATAAGATTAAATAAGATTGTTTTCCACTACACAGCTGAGGTCAATTAGGTTTCTCTTAGAAGCCTTAGCTTGTGAGAGCTGTGCAAAGCGTAAACTTGGAGGTAACCAACAGTAAAAGGAAGCTAAATTGAATGTTATCTGCCTTTTTCCTTTCAGAAGTAAACAGAACACTGCTTTGTTCATGAAAGCCCAGCATTCCACAGCTCAGCAGTCAGTCTTTGATTTGGAGCTGGTTTGCACCGTGGGTGCTGTGACACTGATTTTTTTATGGGGCAAAAATAAAGATAACAAGGCACTTAATAAGTTTAAATGATTTAGAGATAGATCTGCAAAGCATAGTTTAAAAACATCAGATGTTTTCTTTTTTTCTCTTCCCCCCCCGCCCTTCATGTCTTACACAGGAACAGAGAAACAGACTTCTGAATCATTGTGTTTTGCTTTTTTTTTTCCCCTCAAACCCTTATATTTTTATTTAAATAATAACAAAAAATCATTTGCAACTAGTTGACATATTTGTCACTATAATCATGAAAGCAAATTAAAAAGGCGTAGGAGACAGAATAAAATAGTGAACAATTTTTTAATGACAAGAATTACAAACGCAGAAAAAAAATCCGCAGTTGAGTTGCTCCTGAGAAAACTAGAATTAATGGCACCTAATTGCCCACAGAATTGTTTCCAGCATCTTGTGACTAATTCTTCCCCTGCCTGTGTCTATCCCTACCATCCTATTTTCATCTCCCTTCTGTGTCTCTATATTCAAAACACTTGTTGCTTTCTCAAATCTCCTGTTTATTTTTCTGGGTCAGAGGCAGCATATGATCTGCCTGATTTACCAGTTCATGTAAGTGCACTCTCAGATTGGCCAGGTGGCTGCTACCTCTTGGAGCAGGTAAGATTAAACTTAGAACTACTTTTCTCCCTTTTTCAGGTAGTACTGACCGAAAAAATGACAATCTCTTACTAATTGTATTCATGAAACCTAAATAAATTTTGTCTCTTTAAGACCTTACCTTTTATTTTCAATGTACTTGAAAGCTAGTTGAAGATTTCGGTGCTGTTAGCGGAGGACTGAGAGATAAATATAACATGATCATATAAAACTTGTTGCCTTCGAAAAACATGTTAAAGGTTACAAAGATAAATTTCTGGCTTGATATGGCTTAGCATTGCTTCCAGAAGGATTAAACATTTAAAAATAATTCAACTCCAAGATTTCCACTGTAAGAATGTGTTAAAGTCCTTCCAGAAATTTGATTTTAGTGACTTCTGTCCATAATATGTCCATGAATTTTTCAAGTTTTCTTTCAGCTGGGTTCACAAATAAACTAAGAAGATCAAAAAAAAGAATGTCCACTTCTGAAAATCACTGCTTTCTGTTTTCATTGCAAATATTAATTGAAACTTAGAAAGTTAAAAGCAGAACCATGTGGAGAAATACCTGGGAAATGTGGTTCAGAGAAGTTACATTGTTTCAGAAAGATTTTTAGTCTTGAAATAGCAGGTGCTCCTTCTAGCATCTGGAATCTTCACACTCCCCTGTGCCAGTAGACAACTTCGTACCTTGTTGCCTATGATGGAAAGGGCCTAAGACTGGTAAGAAACTGTGGTAATCATTAAGGAAGCTCTGAGATTTATTGGGAAAAAAAATCCAGTTGGCACAGCTGTATTGAGATGATGCTTTTCATTCTGAGGATACTCAGCCAG
The DNA here is from genome assembly GCA_013399365.1 of Pampusana beccarii. Lineage (NCBI taxonomy): Eukaryota > Metazoa > Chordata > Aves > Columbiformes > Columbidae > Pampusana > Pampusana beccarii. The sequence continues at coordinate 20,498 of VWYH01005556.1, read as the reverse complement.
TCTAACCTGACTCAGGATAACAAACCTTGGCATTCTTAAGAGAAAGCAAAAAAAAGGGCAGAGAGTTTTTTTGACTGCAAGCTGAAATGAAATAGATTCATAGAATCATTGAATAGTTTCATTTGGAAGCGACCTTCACAGGCCGTCTAGTCCAACCCCCCTGCAATGAGCAGGGACATCTTCACCCAGATCAGGTTGCTCAGAACCTCATCCAGCCTGGCCTGGAATGTCTCCAGGGATGGGGCATCTACCACCTCTCGAGGCAATCTGTTCCAGTGCTTCACCACCCTCATTGTAAAAATTTCTTCCTCATGTCTAGCCTGAATCTACCCTCTTCTAATCTTAAACCATTACTCTATGTCCTATCACAACAGGCCCTGCTTAAAAGTCTGTCCTTACCTTTCTTATAAGCCCCTTTTAAGTACTGAAAAGCCACAATTAAGTCTCCCCAGAGCCTTCTCTTCTCCAGGCTGAACTCTCCTAACTCTCTCAGCCTGTCCTCACAGCAGAGCTGTTCCATCCCTCTGATCATTTTCGTGGCCCTCTTCTGGCCCCTCTCCAACAGGTCCATGTCTTTCCTGCACTGAGGGCTCCAGAGCTGGACACAGGACTCCAGGTGGGGTCTCACCAGAGCAGAGCAGAGGGGCAGAATCACCTCCCTCAGTCTCCTGACCACTCTCCTTTTTGATGTGGATCAAGATACAATTGAGCTTCTGGGCTGTGAGTGCACATTGAACTCATGTTCAGTCTTTCATCCACTAGTACCCCCAAGTCCTTCTCAGCAGGGCTGCTTTCAATCTCTGCATCCCTCAGCCTGTATTGATACTGAGAGTTGCCTCAGTATCAATATCATTCTAGCTTCAAAGGGATAGGAAAATACATTATAATTTTGATATTTCTTGCAGAAAATAGGTGGAAATAACTGATCCAAAGCATGTAGAATTTAAAAACTGCTCATCCACTGTTTTTCCATAGTGTGGCTCATCAGAGCTATACACACAGACTCACAGGATCACAGAGCGATTGAGGTTAGAAGGGATACCTGGAGTCAATCTGGTCCAACTCCTCTGCTACAGCAGGGCCACTTAGAGACTATTGCCCAGGACCAGGTCCAGACAGTTATTGAAAATTTCCAGTGTGGAAGAGTCCACAATCTTCCTGGGCACCCTGTGCCAGCACTTGTCCAACCTCACAATAAAAAAATGTGTTTCCTTATGTTCAGAGTGAACCTCCTGTGTTTCACTTTGTGACCATTGTCTCTCATACTGGCACTGAGAACCATTGAAAAAAGCCTGTTTCTGACCTCTTTACCACCTCTCTACAGGTATTTGTAGACATGGATGACAACTCTTCTAAGCCTTCTTTTGTCTAAATGGTCCTAGTTGTCTCAGCCTTTCCTCATAGAAGGAAAGTCCTTTCATCATCTTTGTGGTTGTTTGTATGACTCTTCCGGTATGTCCATGTCTCTCTTGAACTGGGTTGCTCAGAACTGTACACAATACTTCAGGTGAGACCTCATCAGTGCTTAGTGGAAGGATCGCCTCCCTCAACCTGCTGGCAACAGTTTGCCTAATGCGGCCCAGGATACCATTTGCAGCTGGGGCATGTTGCTGGCTCATGTTCAACTCACTGTCCACCAGGATCCCCAAGCCCTTTTCTGCCAAGCTGCTTCTCCACTAAGCAGTCCCCAGCATATGCTGGTGTCCAGGGTTGTTCTTTCTGAAGTGCAGGACTTTGCACTTCTCCTTGTTAAAAACTCCATGAGGCTCCTGTCAGCCCATTTCCACAGCCTGTTGAGGTCCCTCTGGTGTATCAGCTGGTATGGTGTCATCTGCAAACTTGCCGAGGATACACTCTACCTTATAATCCAGGTAACTAATAACATGTTGAACAGGACTGGACTCAGCATGGATCCCTGGGCTGCACTGCTAACTGCTGGCCTACAACCACACATTGTTCTGCTGATCACTGCACTCTGTTCCTGGCCATTCAGCCAGTTTTAAAGTCCACCTTGGTGGCTGCTCATGCAACCCATACATAACAGTATGTTTCATAAACCAAATTAAGTCTTTCTCATTAGTGTTTGAGAGGTTTCTAAGAACTTCATCTGGTTAATTTTTCTGATTAGAAGATGATTTAGATTGGTTTGGACCATAATAAGGTGTGAAGGGCTAAAATCACAAAGCAAAAATTTCAAAATCTGCACATTTTGCACACTGAAAGGGTTAATAAGATTAGAACTGGCAGCTGATATTTCAGAAGTTGAAGTAGACACACAAAATATGCAGAACCAAACCTTAATTTATTTTCTTATCTGCCACATTTGGAACTATCATTGCGTTACATAGTATTCCTTAAAATTAAAACATTTCTAAACCCTATAAAGCAGCTTGTACTGCTGAGTAAATTGTTCTTTATAAACTGTCTTCAAAAAACCCAACCATATGGATCTGGCTCTTTTACAATATCTTTTACTGAGTGAGGCTCTCTTTAAAAAAGAATTAGAACAATGATAACAATGAAAAATGCTGTCAGCATTTAAAATGTTTTGACCTGAAAGCACTTGGCACGGATTTATCTGACATATTATAAGCCAGAAAAGTACTGAATTTATCCTATAGCCTTACAGTTCTGGTTATATTTTGCAAGCACTCTTTTTATGTTTTTGTGATAAGTGCATACGTTCTAGGATATTAAGAGTTAAAAGGAAGAAAAAATGTTGGATTATCTCTAAGTTACTGTCATTTTTTAATTTAAAAAGTTAATTACTGTCAATTAAATGAAGTCTCTGTGTCTGTTACTGGCTGAAAAACATAACACTTTTAGAAGGTCTGCTTTCATTGCAAAAATAAAGAACAAAACTGCTGATTATTCAACTGACAGTGTTTTTACGTAACTGAAAAGGTGTTAATTGAAAACATGTTAGATTGATTTAGAAACATAGGGCTCAATTACCAAGTAAAATTATGGATAATTAAGGGAGTATTTTACATCCAAGTTGAAATGTAGTTTCTCTGCAGTGAAATAGGAGCTTTGCAAGTGGTACAATGTGTGTACTTCCTGGGATTGCAGTGTGCTTTGTAATCCAGCACAGCACTGCACCGTGCTGTGCAGAAGGTGAGACTTAAGGAAATGGAGTCCAGATCCTTGATTCTGTTTTGGAGAGCTACCACCAAGATGAAGGAGAAGGACATGCAGATATACTTAGATATTCCTTTTAAACAGAGTCATAGGCCTTTGCACAGCCTGGTACTCAATACATATCAGTTACAGTGGAAATAAATGTGGGTCTGCAGTAACTAATGTTTCCTATAAAGAGTTACGGATTGCATAAACGCTGAGTTATGCATTTTGAACTTTGTCTGAAAACAAACATTGTTTCTATTTCAGTCACAGAGAGAACTGAGCAATGATAAGCCCTCATCTCATCAGAATTCATTTTCTGTCTTTCTTGCTGTGGAGCCTCCACTGCCATCTGGTATATTTTATTTTCTTCCTCTTCAGATGTGTTTCCTTAAGAGCCAGCTGCTATAAAGCCCTCGATCTCTCAACACCTTTCTCCAATAGTTCCACACTTGAGTTACGCCAGCTATTCTGTTCACTGCTGGGGAGTCTTTAGTTGCTATTGGCTCACACAGCCCAGCATCACAGGTTGTGACCTTGGATTAAATTACAGGTTTTTAAGTCTAGTATTATTAAAACTAAACATGAGCCAGGAAGAATTGGAAGAATTGCTAAGAAGTAGATTGTCAAGTACAGTATCAAATGAACTTCAAGTGATTTACCATACAAGTAGAAAATCTTCTTTGGGTCTTGGTCTGGGCCTGTTGTCTTTCTCTCTCCTCTTCCACACACATACATTTTACAACAGTGCTAGTAGCAGGAGCAGTTCCAGCCTGGATACCAGATGTCATCTATATGCTGATGACACTACATAATAGGCTTGGCCCAGCACTTCATGAAATTGGATCACCTTTGCAAGCTGACTTCGTAGTATTTCAGAAGTGCTTGATGAGTAATAAATTAGTGCTAAACTTTGAGGCAAAGTTATGAAATTCACCTCTAATTCCAAATAAGGAACATTAGTAGCTCAGTTGCTGTTAGGTAATGCATATATTAATGATTTTTTTTTCCCTTTAGAGCTATTCGATTTCTTTAAATACCCTGTTATTTGCCCATCTAAATTACTTTTTTGTCTGGCCTGAAATAAAGAATTTCATCCTGGTCCTCTGAAATTGTATCTGAATACATTATCTGTAAGGAGCAACTGTCACTGTCCTTCATGTAATCATTAGAAACTGATTTCCTGAGCAAATTCAAACAAAAAGCTCCAGATCTAGAAATCGCATATTGATTCACAGACACAGTGTGCTTACTGTCTGAAACCTATTCTGATGGGTACAAGACCTTTTGAACTAACTCCCACTGCACTCCAAAAGTAGTTTTGCAGTCTTAAAGATCTGTGACATGGCTGGACCATTCATATTTTCCTTCATATGGTGACATGTGATATCCTCACAAGGGCCATCATCTGTGTCACAGATATGAAGGATTTCTGTTTTGTCTTGCTTTATTTTCAGTGCACTACAGGCATAATTTTCCTGGCCTCTGCTCTGGAACTTCACATATCAGATTGGATGAAGGCAAGGTTTTAATGGCTATTCCTTTCGTACTAAAACAGTTTTGAGTTCTTTGGCTGGACACAGTAGTTAAAACTGGTTTTGTTGACACTGATATATCCCTGTACCTTATAGTATATCATAATAGCTTGAGTATGTTGAATATGTTAAAGTGAAAAATACTCTCAGTTCTTTTTTTTTGTTTTGCTTTGGTTTTTTTTGAAGAAATATTTTTAAAATTCTGGGAAGTTTATTAATGCTTATGAATTTTATGTAGTGTCATAGCTGATTCTAACCTATAGAATTCTATAAAATAAGAGCATTAATGTAAAGAAAGCGTACAGTTTCTTATTCTACTCTTTTACTGTTGACATTTTCTCTGAGTGCCTGTTGATTTCAACCATATTTCATTTACTAAGCATCTTTTTAATGACATGTGCAACATTAAAGTTCTCCATTGAACACTGAATTTGGTGGTTACAATTACACTACCCACGCAGGGAATGTTTCTGTACTTAATATAAAATTGTTTGAGAACAATACTTTTATTATTTCTATTGTTATTTTAAAGGAAACATAAATTTACTACAACAGTATGGATGGTATTAGCTTTAGTAGTGATGAAAGAAGAGAAAAATCAGAAAAAGCAGGGAAAAGAAAGGAGGAAAAATATAAAATAAAAGGAGGATGCCAAATTATCTACTATGTGAACAGTGGGACAGTGAGATATAAAGACAAAATCTATGTACCAGTAGGAATAATTCTTGTTCAGAGGGATTTACTATTACATCTACAATCCCAATCTTGTGTACTCACATGTGAGTTACAGCAAAGAATGAAAACTAAAAGGGATGGTGGTCAAAATAACTGATAATTCTGCATATATGTCTTTACAGGACAATGGAAATAAAAATTAAATTGAAATAATAATAACCCACATTTTTTTTAGTGGAATTACTCCTTAGTCATAGTTCTGCTGTAGAGAATGTGGCAATGCATACATCTGCATTAGCAAGTAATGTAATAGGAAGAGATCAGTAGGTCACTTGGTGAAAAGGCCCTGTTATGTACAATTAAAGGCACGTACATCAGACTAGATTTAGTCCGTTCCATCGGATCAAACACATCTACTATTCAGTTTAAAGCTTTCTGATGGAAAGTTATTCCACAAACTAAACTGTCCTCCTGTGACCTTCTTAAGAAGTCTCACCCTGTCCTTTCAAACATCTCATGCAGAAGAAGATTTTGTATCATGGTCTCTGACAATATTGACAGGAAAGGACTCACATCCTCACATCTGAAAGTTTTATTTATGTTCCTGTCTGCTCTTTTCTGAGTTTCAGCAATGTTTAGTCATAGGCCTCGATAACCTGGCCCATACATTCAAAACACATGTATAGTAGAGTGATATACTTACCCAAACTAGCAAATAGAGCATGACTTCCTAGGACTACTGATGGCCACTGTGACCAGGGTGGACCAAGGAATTGTATTTAGATGTGCCTCTTTGGAGGATGCAGAGAAGGAGACCTGGAATGACACAAGAGGTCACCACTTCTGGCTTCAAAGTCTGTAAAAGAAGGATGTCTGCAGTACCACTCCACAAGTGCAGCTGTTGTCTCTGTCCTCAGGGACATCGTTTTCACCTTCTTGAATGTTCTTCACAATTTTCTACAAATCCTCTTGTATTCATCAGCAAGCATGTTGTTAGCAACACCTGAGATTGTCACTGGGTTATTCTACTTCCTCAGAAAACTGAAGTGCTTTCATGCTATTAATAAATGCACTGGTGTTTTTTCCTGGAACAATGCTTTACCTTGCTGGATTTTCTGTCTGTGGCAGAGCAGTCCTTACTATAAAGAAATACAATTCTAGGAATACGTTATTAAAATATAATAATAGAAATAATAGGGAATATAATAATGTCATTATTATATAATTTTTTTTTTTTTAATTGACTCATCTCGCAAAAGAAAACAAAATATCAGCAGGCACACTTGGTGCATAATCAAAAAAAAAGTAAAACATTTATTGAAAACTCAAACTTCTTGAATGTAGACTTGACTCGAAAAAGTCATTTAAGAACTGGGTGCTTTATTGAAAGGGGGTTTGGAATTCCTTCACACCAGCCTGTGTAAGCCTTTTGCTGGCCAATACTGCAGAAACAATGATTATAATTTCAGTAACATATGCTTTAATTTTTTACTTTTTTTTTTTTCTTGACTAAAACTGTTCTTAGGTGACACTGTAGTAAATTATTGGAGGGATCCGAACCCTAAACCCTTGGAGATTTTCTTTGGACAGTAAATGATTTCAGGACAACTATAAACAGTAACACTATGCCTCCAGTAGATCAAACATTTTCTGGGCTCATCAAATCATCCAGTTTCGTATATGTTTCTAAGATACCCACAGCTTTAGTTCAAAGCTCATTCTTTAGGGAATACTGAAAAGTTATATACTGCAGTTATCAAATACTACTAATTAGGGAGGAATCCACTGCAGGTTTGCTGTTATGGAAAGCACATTAAAAGCCTCATCTAGCTGAATTAACATTTGCCTTTGGTTTCCAGTTTTCTTATGGGGTAGGGGAATTTTTCTTTATTTTTAAGAAAAGGTATGGAAAAGATTCACCACTAATCATGAAGGTTATTCTGTCTGTCTTTCTGGTTAGCTGCTTGGAGAGTGCTGAGGAAAAGCACAGGAGTATTTCTAGGAGAGAATTTGAGGCAATCCTCTAATAGCTGTGACAGAAGATTATCTGGATGCAAGTTCCTAGTCAGAATAGATTTTCTGTCCATCAAATGAGATCCAAACCAGTTCTTTCAAGAATCATTAATCCTCATAGCATTCAAGCTTTTAGAAATAGTTCACCAAGCACTGAATAAAAAGCTTTTTATAAGACTGACCAGGATTGTACCAGCTCTGAAGCTTTTATCAGTAATTAAACAGACACATATAGGCTGAAGGTTCCCATGAGTAATTGGGTTGTGATTTTCTTCCGCCTCCCCTAGCTCTTTTTTTTTTTTTTTCTTTTTTTCTATTTCTTGGGTAAATACAATGCTTCAGTATGACAAGTAAATTGCTGGGCATGTCAAATTTTGTTACCTTGACTACTGCAGCCACTTACTTTATAACCTTTTGTTTCTGTTATTGCACCCCTCAACTTCAGCAACTGTCACTAAAATAATTTTCCTTTGTCAGTGCTCAGATCATATCACTCCACTGCTCTGTAGCTCTCAGCATTGCTGTCTTATCTTCTTCTGAATGAAAACTATATGTTTTATCTCAACTGACAAGGCCTTTTAGAAACCTTCTTACATTTCAATTTTAGATAATAATTAGGTCTCTGATTCAAGTTTGCTTTTCTCTGGGTCCTTTTTTCTGGACATAGTTGCTGTGTTTTCATCTCAGGATGAACTCAGTCCAAATAGCTGGGAGATGGAAGCACACAGTGTATCTTCACTGTGTGCTCTACCTTGTGCTTTACCATGGGAAGCAGAAGAAAATCCAGGAGTTGAGGTAATCCATGGGACAGAGAAGCCATATTATGGCTGTGCAATTAGTTATTTTTCCAAATCCCTGGCTAACCAAAATACTGAAAAGAAAATATTTAAGGACAAGCCAAAGTTATCTTTTTTTTACTCTAATGGCAACAAGAAAAAGAGACTTCTTTTTCTGGTTCAAACAATTTTTTTTCTTGAAACACAGGGTTTGTTTCTTTGGTTGGGGGTGTTTTTGTTTTTGTTTTGTTTTGTCATTGTTTTTGGGTTTGTGTTTGTTTGTTTGTTTGTTTTTAATTGGAGGACAATTTATTTCTTCAGAAATCCATTTCAAAAGAAATAATTACTACATTGAAAACAGACAGACATTTTACTTTTTTTTTTTTCCTTTTTTCTCTCTCCAGCTGAAACATTGCAACACTTAACAGGAATTTACAAGTAGTCGCATTTTTCATCAAAATAGCTAAAAACAAATCCATTGAGTCCATTTGGTAGTCTCAATATGTATACATTTTTGCCTGAGGATCTGACTGTGCAGGCAAATCTTCCTGCTGGTCATGATACATAACACACCTGTGCAGCAAGGAATACTGTTTCAGCTCCAAACAATACTGCTATTTAATCTACACTTAAAATAGACCTGTGTCTTACAGGTCCAAGTGATCTCAGCAGTTACAGACAGACATAAACAATGTGCTTAGAGATTCATTTACCTATCTCTCAGCTTGGATTTTTCTCCACACTGAACCAATCTTTTTGATATCTTATACCTCTCCCCAGTATCTCACATACTTTCATGCTACTTCGTCTTGAAGAAACACAAAAGTATAAGCTGGTATTGAGTATTTCATAAAAAACCAGACTAGCCTGCAGGCTTCAAGACGTCTTCTGAATTTCTCCTTCAAGGCTTTCTGAACACATCTGTCAGGGACCTTTGCTATTTGCTTTTACATGCTCTTTTAAAAGGGAAAAAAAAAAAAAAAAGTTTTTTTTCGTCTGAGAGACAGCAAACCATTGACAAAATTTGTCCATGGTACAAATAGATAAGCAAAGAATCATTAAAACAATCTTGGGATTAGACATTTTGGAAGCAATATCTAATCTTAGAAAGTAAATTACAAAGGAATCCAAGATGACACAGATGAATTGATTTTCATACAGTGATATCAGCATGGGAATTTAGCCAAGTGATAACATCAGAACTCAATTTACAACTTTAAAAAATAGTTTTCTTGATAGTAACACACTTGAGGTTTAGAAGTTAAGTGAGGTGAGCCAGGCAGAGGTAAGAGGGTTTTCTGTTTCTCTTTGGAGGTTTTTCCTTTTTTTTCACTTTTTACAACGTGGAACAATTCCAGAGAAGGTTCAAAATCAAAATGAACCTGATAGTCTTTTCTGACAGAGCTTGAATAAATAAAACAAATTATGAAAGGACAGGAAAATCCTACCACATAATTTGGAGAAGATTATCGAGAAGAAAAAAAAAAACACCCTCACAAAACAACTTTTCACATTTCCAGACAAAGCAATTGTTAACATTAACTTAGAATGTAACTAAGGCCAAGGATGGTTTCTTCTGGAACAAGCCATGCCAGTAAGTCACTATTCTAGCTGCTCACCCTCAATGCCCTGCTGGAAATTATTGGCACCACCAATCTGTCAGGAGCTTACTTCATATGTGTACCTTGTAATATGCTTCAGGCGAGAACAGTCAGACAAGCTGGAGCCACCATTATACACTGGTTAGGGAAACCTGGCTGATTTTTGCCTGAAGCAAATGAAAGACACTTGCTGTTCTTCTGGCAATAATGAAGAACTGGAAGTAATCACTTACACTGGCACATCTGTGTCAACGGGGAAGTCGTTTGTCCAGAGTGCTGGATAGAGCTTGATTCTGCTTCTCTTGCTCTGACCAAGTAATACCATATTACGGAAATATTGTCATGGATTGAGATAGCACTGTGACTTTAGACATTTTGCACACACTTTTACATGACTGTTATAATATTCTGCAAACAATCCCAAGGGTGTCAGTTATTGGAAACCTATACCCTTCAGTACTAAGGTCAAAATTATTCATCAGAGGCACAAACAGATTATAGGCTAAACAGATTAGTCTGACCCTTCACAGACATCTGCAGGAAGCTCTGCATTCTTCAGTTTATGGCAGGGCAAAGACTGATGTATATTACAGGCCCTTTCAGTGTATTAAAATAAAATCTCTGGAATTTTAAGCACATTCCTGGCTTTTTAAATTGGAAGATACAGTCTGAGGGGTTTTTTTTTGTGTTACAATTAAACCGAATGAAATTCAGAGGTCACGGACATGAGACAATGAAACAGAGTAGATAATAAAGGGCTCGACTGAATAGAAATTTTTAGGATCACAGGGAAATTCCTGTTGGAAGGGATCTCAGGGTGTCTGAAGTCCAATTTCCTCTTTACAGCAGCATCACCTGGGTGATCAGATCAGGTTGCTCAAGGTTTCTTTCAGTCAGCACTTGAAAATCTCCGAGGATTGAGACTGTACAACCTCTGTGTGTCATCTGTGCAATTGCCTGACTGTCCTTATAGGGAAAAAAAAATCTCTATATCCAGTCCAAACCTCTCTTGTTCAACTTGTGCCTGTTATCTCTCTGGAGCCCTGCATATCTGTGAAGAGCCTGACTCTGTCTCCCCCGTGACCTCCCTACAGGTGCTGGGAGCTGCTGTTAGATTCCCCCAAACCCATCTCTGCTCCAGGCTAGCTGAGCCTAGCTCCTCTAGTCTCTCCTCACAGGGCAAATACTCCAGTGCCTGCTGTATCAGTGGCCTCTCCTGAAATCTCTCCAGCTTACTGATGCTTTTCCTGTAGTGGAGAGTTGCCCACTGGGGAGCCAGGAGAGCTCTGGCCAGTTCTGTGTAACCAAGATGGTCAGTACCTGCAGATGGAGTGAGGGCTCAGATCTTGCATGTCCAGGTCCCATCAACAGAAGTCCAAGAGGAGCTACTAGGCAGACTGTCTGTCTGAGCCCAGCTGCTAGAGGGATCCACGTTGTGCATACATGCAGATATCTACAGATGCAGGTGTACATACACATTCTCACTAGTGAACCTTCATCCTGCTCAATCAGAGAAGGAAGGATGAGACTTTCAGTGCTGCTCGTGTTTTTATGAGTATTCTTGTCTGTCTGTGATCAGTGGGACCAACCAGGTATACAAGCCTGCAGGTATAAATGCATGTATATCTGTATGTACACACACACACATACATATATATGTAGTAGTACACTTGTGCTCTGTGTGTGTGGCTACTGGGAATACATGCTCAGCTTCACTACTGTTTGGACCTGAGGGCACGGAGCTGGGGCACCTCACCTCTCCCAGGCTGTTGGGTCAAGCTTGATTTGCTGTAATATTAAACTTTGAAAAAAACTTTTTAGGAGAAGTGGTGAACTCTGCATTATTGAGAACATACTACAGCAATCCATATTGCTTTACGAGGATCCATCTTGCTATATGAGGAGGGTGATTTGGTAACATAATCAGTCATCACGTAAAGCCATAATAATTCTGGTTTTGGCAGTAAGGTGCATTTGTAATTGTGATTTTTATTTCCAAATCTTTGTTTTAGAAGACTAAGAAAATTGATCTGATTAGAGAAAAATCATGCATCAGTTTATAAGTCGATATAAATCAACAAAGCTCTCTTAAAACCATGCATATATTATACAATATTGTAGGTCAAAGGCATTTCTGATAACATGGTCTTTGATCAGATATAGGAGGACGGAGGTGTGAGGATGAGAAAATGCGCTTTGGTTAGTGGACAAGTGGATTGCACTTCTCCCCTCATTTCTAATTTTAAATGGTTGAAATAGAGCTCAGAGCATTGCAATTGTTGTTTTTTAGGTGTTCTGTCTCCCAGACAATAGATCTAAAATATATACACCAAGAACAGAAGCTTGCTAAATACCATGCCCTCTAATTTCTTCATGTTCAGTCTACTATAAAGACAGCAAAAGGAATTATTTTCAGTTCATGCTTTTAATGGTAGAATGTGTTCTGGCATGTGAAGTGCATTTTGGCAACACATGAAACTAAAGCTGCAATAGATTAAATTGTACCCCCAAATCAAATACCACTAACCTAATTAACAAGCTGAATTAAGAACCATCAAGTTTTCATCAAGAAGATTTTCCTTTTCATTAATCTCTCTAATCACGTAATCCTCAGAGTACTAACCAAGTTGCTTGGTCACATCAAATATTATGAGTATAATTAAACTAAAGAGAGAACTACTGAAATTCTTTTTAGTATTCACTCATTTCAAAGTGATAAAACCTTGTAGTACCAGTGTTTCATAGTAAAAGGGTTTCTGAATTTCCTACTAAATCTTATGGGCCACAAACTGGATGTGACTAATATTCCATTTCCTCCACTATTTGGCAGAGGCATTAGGACCTCCCAGCTGATAGAGTTGAGCTTTGCCTGGGCAATAAGACTATTCGTGTTATCTAATAGCTAAGGAGTGTCTTACTGCCTGAGTAAGGTGCAATCTCTTTCTAACAGTCTTTTTATTAGTTGCAATTTTATTGGTTAATTACATTCAGGCTTATGTGTACGTCTTTCATTCTTGGTCCCAGCAATCATAGGTGAGTTTCCATGTTCCATAGGCTACATGAAAAAGATTTCTTTAGAAACCAGAAGCTAATGATAGAAAATAAAATCCTGCAACGATCCACTTTTTTCCTGGTATTTTGAAGGACCTGGACATCAGTGAACCCTGCAACGTTTCCTGCTTCATTGTGTCAGCTCTATTTCCAAATACAAGATTTATTGGCTTATGCATTTACATCCCTGTCATATGCCATACTGGTGACGTTACTCAAAATAAACAAAATTTCAGTCACTTGGACATTTTCATTCACGCCTTACATCAGATGAACCTCTCCTTCAGCATCACAGCTTCATCATTTTAGATACACTTAAATCCACTTGAAGTCAAAATTGTGTGTAATTCATCATCTTTAATTGCACAGATTAAGCTTGTCCTGTATGTCTAAATGAAAGCATTTCTATGCAGTTCTCAGTTAAAAAAAAAAAAAAAAAAAAGTCAAGACCTCAGTCTGGAAAGCTATTCTGAATAGTCCTTAAAAAGCAATATCATGAGTTTTACTATTCTAGTCTCTCTAAAGCACAGAAGGAGAGTTTATCAGATAGAGAGCACTGCATAATTTATGGCAGTAACACACCTCTGAGCACTCAGTGAAAAATCTGTGTTTCACTTTTGAAGGGCTTTCTTCTTATCCTACATGTACCTAGCAGATGCAGAGTATGTTTTGCAGTATGTTTGACTGTGATCTAAATGCAATCTCTTTACAAGTTGTTTTGGAGGGGTGATTTTAAAAGCAACTTACTTTTAGCCCTTTATTTGGATAACGCTGGTGTGGCATATACTTCTGAGTACCTCAAAATCATGTGATGGTCACTGTCAAGATCTTTTCCCATATCTTATCATTCCCATATATTTTCTTTTTGTTTTTGGTTTGCTTCTTGACACATTCATTTTGTCTTGGTCTTTTTTCTCTTGTTTAAAGTTCTGGCAGGCAGAGGTTGGCAGTGTTCTTCTAAGTGCTATGGCCAAGGGATTGTTGTGTAAGTAATCACCTATATAATCTATATAAAAAGAAACAAAAGGGAAACCTCACTTTAATGCCTCGATTTTGCCAGCTATTCCAGGAGAACCAGACTCACACCATGTGTTTTCAGGCTTTACTTTGAAAAGTGAGTTTAAGATAGGCTAATATTTGTGGACCATGAAAATATGTGAAATATCTTATAAAATATATAAGCAAACAAACAAAGCAAACAAACAAACAAAATACCAAACCAAACCAAAACAAATGTATGTTTCAGGGAACAACACTGAAGATCGTCTATTCCTTTATTTAATGGTCTAAAAAATTGATGCAAAAGCTGTCTTTCTGTGATGTTGTGCTCAAATTAGTCATATGTAAGAAACAGGCCTGCATAGCTTTTTCTACAATCACTTCTCCTTCATAGTAACAAAATTGTACTCCATACACGCTATTCCTAGAGCATTAAAAATTTCTAACCCTTAGGTATTGTGTTCAGAAATCTCCAAAACCTTCTGTAAGGTTCTACTAAAGTAGCTATTACTGTAATAATATATTAATACAAATATAATTTGCATGTTATTATCTATATATTAAATGAAAGGCATATTTTAATTTTTCACAATTGTGGTTCTGTTTTCCATTCTGCATGTCAATAAATTTTTCTTCTAGTTACTTTGTATGTAAATTATAATACATTTTGTAGTTATATATCTAAAAACATGTCCAGTTAGGATATTGGAATAAATATAAAGAATGCTTAAATTTATAACACAATTTAATAATGCATTAAATATCTAATAAAAGCTTTGGGTCAGACACTTTCACGCGTATCAATATATCTTCCATTTTAATTGGAACAATGTGGATGTGAACTAACTAGGATATTGTGCTTAATATTGTCTCTTTCATGTGTGCACTAAGCCTCGAGCTTCTATCCTGGAATATCTACTAATCTCTATGTGTTACCTTCCTCTGAGCCACTTCAGAGGGTGAAAGTGTTTATCAGTTTATTCCAGATGACTGAGAACTTTTAATGTCTTTTGACTCATTTTCTAATCTCTCTCTGTATGGCTACAACAGAGTTTCCGATTCATTAATGTTTTGCAGACCTACTTCATACTCCAGGAGAAAAGAAAAGAAGAAGAAAAGAAAAGAAGAAGAAAAGAAGAAAAAAGAAAAGAAAAGAAAAGAAAAGAAAAGAAAAGAAAAGAAAAGAAAAGAAAAGAAAAGAAAAGAAAAGAAAAGAAAAGAAAAGAAAAGAAAAGAAAAGAAAAGAAAAGAAAAGAAAAGAAAAGAAAAGAAAAGAAAGGAAAAGAAAAGAAAAGAAAAGAAAAGAAAAGAAAAGAAAAGAAAAGAAAAGAAAAGGAGAGAGAAGAGAAGAGAATATTGTAGATGGAAGTGTATATGTTTATAGTCAAACATACATATGTATATGTGTATGCATATAAAGTATTTTGTAACCAGAACTCTTTTTTGTACACAAATCAGAAATACCAGTCATCTGAGTTTGGTTCACCTTTTAGTTCTCCCTTAACTATAGATTAAAGGAATAGAGATTAAGATCTACCAGTTTTGTACTTCAAACACAAACAGGATTGTTGCGTACACTATGTCCTGTGTGCTACCTATTCATATTATAAATGTCTCAGGTGACAGGGTTTGAACACTTCTCTTGGGAACTTTTTACATAACTTGAAATCTATCATTGGCAAATAGTTTTCTGCAAATACAGTATTTTTCCTGTTTTTAATATCAGTCATTATTCCTGGTAATGACACATAGTACTCTCCCAGATCACTCTTATTATCACTAACTATTCATACCCTTCAAAAATGTGCTTTCTACTAAGCAGTCTATGTTGTTTCATTTTTAAAATATCCCATTTCTGCAAATGTTTTTATTTATTGCCTTTTAATGTAGACTTTGCTCATACGAGCATGAGTGAATAATTATACCAATTGAAGATAACTGAGAATTTATACAATTCGGTGCAACAGTAGGTTTACATGTATTTTTCTCATAGTCCTTGACCCAAGTTTAGCACAAGTCCTTATATAGTCCACTGAATAAATAATTTCAATTAGATATCGTAGATACCAAAAACCTCACAAAAATATCTTTTATAACTCATGGTTGATATCAGTCAGCTACTCTGTTTATTATTACTCTCTCTGTTTTGACATCTATTTATAATATGTTACCTTCCTAAACATTGTTTTAATCTCTTCTCAGCACTTAGCTCTCTCTGAAAAAAATAAAATTGTAATCGAAAAATCTCTAGTGGTGACAAATGTGATTTTATAACTTTATCTGTGCAGTTTCACTAATTTTAGTTTATTCTGACTTCGTTTAGGGAGATAATTTATATATTCTTGTGGGTTGTATGTTGCTGAATATTATGCTATTGCTAAGCCCAGGAAATATGTGGTTTACCATTTTAGTTAGAAGCCACAGGTTCTGTATTAATTTCACATTACAGAAATTCCTGACCCCTGTCTGGACTTGTCTAGTCTTGAGTTTATTCTAAACTATTTTATCTGAAAAAACAAATTGTCTAACTGTGGGGTGATCAATCTATGACTTGTTTTAGTATTAATGTAGCTTTTGCAATTGCAGTTTTACCCTAAAACTTACGCAAGCTCTAGTAATGGTCTAATAAACAAAGTGTTTATTGGTGTTGCAGTTGCACACAAAAATAATCAACCCAGGCAGATGGCAAACTCAAAAGGAAGTTTATTTTTTCTCTTCCAACCAAAATTGTTCAACTGGTGATAAATCAAGAATGTAATGTGTTCTTAATCAAAATTGCTTTACGCTCCAACAAACATTCACTAAACCACAGGTTTGAGATACCAAGGGGACTCCATTTAATATATAACAGGCTCAGGGGATTCCCATACTCCAGAATGATGATTCACGTACAGAAGATGAGGGCTCTCAACCTCGAGGAGTTTCCCTAGGTGGCATCCCTACCTAAGTGGAGAGTCCTCAGCTGCAGATCTGCTGCTCCAAGGAGGACCAACTGAAAATGGGATCTCTGGCAAGGCTCCACTCACATCCTAGTTGAATCTGATCTGTGGTCATATATGGTCAGTAGTCTAGAAACTTCTCTCAACCAAGGCATTTCATTGGCTAAGACCATAGTGGTCCATAAGTTTCTGCTGTTTTTGAAGGTGGGGGGACAGGGGAGAAGGTGCACCTGTCACAATTGTTAACTAACTGTATGGACCAACAGGGAAAGAACATGAACAACAGACCATATGAAAACTTTTTTTTAAAAGCACCAACAGCACCTAAAGAGAAAGAGTTCCTCACTTTCAACATCATACTAGTCCTAGTGAAGGACCCAAGATTTTTACAAACTTTCATAACAACACATAGGAAGAGTAAGCACAAGAGAAAAGGGCTGATACTGAAAAAATCATGTGTTTCCCTTTTAATAACTGGACTAAGAAGTTTTGGGGTTTTTTTTGGTTGTTGTTTCGTTCATTTTTTGGTTTGGGTTGGGTTGGTTTTTTTTATTTTTTTTTTTCTATCTTGATTAGACCATTAAGACATTAATTAGACAAAATATTGTAAGTCTTTGTTCTTCATATAAGATGCTCCCATTTTTTTCAGAGCTCTTTATTTTTTTTTCCCCAAACTTTTAAGTGTAAAACATTATAAAACAGTTACGACTGATAAGGTTTCATCATAAGCACAGTAATATCTTGAGCTGACCTTTCTGGAACTGTATTTTGGTGTTGGATATCCACCTTGAAACAACCTTGAACTTATTTTTAGAAATCTTGACCTTCCCTAAGTCTTAAAAAAAAGAAAAGTCAAAGAGAGGACAGAGACCTCTAAATCTGTGTTCTAAAATTTGTGGCACTGATTTTTGGTGGTCATTTCTGAAAATATGACCAACTACTTTTTTAGCTTTTTTTTTGTTTTTTTCTTTCTTTTCTTGGTAAGTGTTATTTCTACCACTTTACCAGAGTCTGAAGTAACATAAGGCAAACATCAGTTTTTCACCATGTTTTGATGATGAGAGCATCATAGGAGGCTCCAAACTTTCTAAGAAATGTAAGGGGGAAAAAAAAAAAAAAAAAATTGTCCTAACCATGAAAGAGAGGGTGGCTAAGATAGTAAGCTAAAGTGACAGTACTGGAACATCATTGTGCTGCTTCTGGCCCTCTCCTTTGCCTGCCACAGTGACAGCTGCATAGACCCGGTTCTTGCTTCATTAGCAGCAGCCTCTGAAGCCCTGGGTTTTCAGGACTGTGGCATAAATAAACTAGGCAGCCAGCTTGTGGCTGTTTTCCTGCCCTTGATTGTATGTTGTTCTCCACATCTGCTTACTTTCCTTGTGCCAACAGAGAGCTCTGGATATTTCTCATATGCTTTCCCACCCTCACATCTTTGGCACTTTCTGAATTCTTCCTGACTTTTCTGATAATGTCTGTCACTTGAAGCACCTTAAAACGCTTATCAAACTTCCTGAATTCCATCAGTATTCATCAAGTCTCCAGGTGGTCACAGTTCTTTCCCAGTCTCGACTTTGACTCTGTCTCTCTGCCTGTGCACTGCTTTTATTTGTGTTTCCATCTCTGTGAAATATTCTCCTCCTGTCCTTTCTTTAATAATTCTATAGCCTGATAAATAACTTTATCAATACTCTCAGGATGAAACTATACCAAGTTATGCAATCAACACATGATTCCAAACAAATAAATATAACTACAGGTGGGTGGTCCCTTTGTATGCGATAAGACAACAGTTGTGTTCTATTCTTCTTCTCTCCTCTGTACACAACTCTTTATAACCTTGTCTTCTGAACTGACAAGTCGTAATTCTGAGAGAAGAATTAAACAAGTGATTGCAGAATGCAGATTAGAAGGTTTTATAATTTAAAATGAAGAAAACCTAACTTCCTACCTCTTAAATGCCTTCTTCTATTAAGATTTCTCTGGCTACATGGAAAATACGTGGCCCAAGAGTGCTCCCCAACTCCTGAATTTTGTTGTCCATTTTGGCCACATATTAGGATGAGACTTACACAGACCATTTCTCTCCCAATTCCTCCCTACCCCCATTTCTGTCTCAAAGAAGAAAATGAGCATGAAAGTGGTGGGATACAGTGTGTTTCAGGAAAAGCCCAGTCTGAGTGAATAGAATACCATAAAAAAAAACACATACTAAAATGTGGCCTCTCTCATCTCTTGGGCCGTAATCTGAGGAGGAGTAGGTCTTGAACTCTGCCTAGAGGGGGATGACCAACTAGTTGAATTCTTATAGGTAAGAATTAAGGGACAAGCTAACACAGGGAACACTGCTGTGGATGTTTACTACAGGCTTCCTGATCAGGAGGAAGAAGTTGATGAAGCTTTCTACAGACAGCTGGAAGCAGCTTCAAAATCGCATGTCTCATCGGAGACTTCAATCAACCTGACATCTGCTGGGCAGTATAGCTAAGCATACAGACCAGGAGGTTCTTACAGATCATTCGTGTCAACTTTTTGACACAGATGGTGGAGGAACCAATGAGGAGAGGCATGTTCCTGGGCCTTGTCCTAACAAATCAAGAAGAACTGGTTGGAGATGTCATGACTGGGGGCAGCCTTGGCTGCAGTGACCATGAGATGATGGAGTTCAGGATCATGCGTGGAGGAAACAGGAAAACGAGTAGAACTAAAACTGTGGATTTCAGCAGGGCAAACTTTGGCCTCTTCAACGTCCTGCTTGGAAGAATCCCATGGGATAGGGCTCTAGGAGGCAATGGGGTCCAAGACAGCTGGTTAATATTCAAACACCTCTTCCTCCAGCCTCAAGACCAATGCATCCCTATGAGCAAGAAATCAAGTAAAGGGAGTAGGAGGCCAGCATGGATGAGTAAGGAGTGCCTGTCCTGAAATCCTTCATTGATAAGGTCACCTGCCTGGCAGATGATCAGAAAGCAAGGGATGAGATTGTTCTGCATTTCAGTATGGCTGTTGATACTGTCCCTCACAGTAGCCTTCTGGACAAGTTGTCCAGCTGACATCACCAGATACTGGCCAGTCACCAGTGGTGTTCCTCCCGGCTCAATTCTAGGGCCAGTTTGGCTCAATATTTTTATCAAGGGTCTGGATGCAGGAGTTGAATGCACCATTAGCAAGTTTGCTGATGATACTAAACTGGGAGGTGCTGTAGACTCTCTCGAGGGACAAGAGACCTCACAGAGCATGAGGTGTGCTCCAGAGCTGATATTAGGAAACATTTCTTTACACAGAGAGTGGCCAAATGTTGTAACAGGATTCCTAGACAGCTGGTCGATGCCTCACACCTATCAGTGTTTAAGAGGCGTTAGGAAANAAAGCGCTGGCAGCAGCCGGAGGGAGGTGACCCTTCCCTCTGCTCAGCGCTGCTGAGGCCAGGCCTGCAGTGCTGTGCCAGCTCTGGGCTCCCCAGGGCGAGAGAGACGTGGGCAAAGTGGGGAGACCCCCAGTGCCCCTCCCCCACCACGGCGGTTAGAATGCGGTGCTGTGTGACCCGGCGCTGGCCCGGCAACGGTTCTGTGCCAACACGGAGCGGCACGGGCGAGAGCGCAGCTCTGGTCCTGCAGCGCTAGTGGCACTGGGACGTGCTCTGGGAGCTTCTATCCAGCCTCCTGGGAGGTATCTTGAGCCCCACAAGTGTGTCCCCCGGACAACTTCTGTTCTCGTCGGGATGGGCCAGGTGAACTGCTGCTGTGGCTCCAGGTAGGTTCCCCCTATGTCTCGGGGACACCCCAGCAC
>VWYH01005555.1:146138-189510 GCA_013399365.1 Pampusana beccarii | reverse complement strand
GAGACTGGACAACACCCTCAGACAAAGGTGTGAACTGTGGCGTTGTCCTGTGCAAGGACAGGAGCTGGACTTCATGATCTTTGTGGGTCCCTTCCGACTCAGGACATTCTATGAATATAATCTTAGTCTTTTCCAGCACAAATCATCACAGCAGCATTTGCTCATTCTGTTATCCATTGTTGAAAGTGATGGGCTCTTTTTTTGGTAGATTTCATGAAAACTTACACATTGCTTATGAAATTTTCCCTAAAATCTGTGTGTCAGAGCCTCTTCTGTCTGCAAACTTCATTGCTGTTGACTGATTGGTGAGCTAACGACAGTCCATAGTTACAAGAACTAGAATCAAGACCATGGACACTTAATTTAAATCCCTCTTCTCTTTAGTGACATATCTTTCTTCTGACCTAAAGTAGAAGAACAAACTCTGGAAACATATTCAACAATTATTTCTTCTTGCTACTTCATTGTGTAGTTTTGATTGTCATTTAAAAAAAAATTTACATATGAAGTTATATGTGTTTCTCTTGGCTTGGTATATGCCCAGCGCTGGATACCCAGACTGAAGTGTTTTTAACTGTTTCAACAAAAAAGACCTCTGTATACAAACTTGAATATAGTACAATTTCCTCAACAAAATATCAAAATTTGTAATAGTCACAGCCCATAATCACCTCAGTTGTTTTCCACTGTTGAAAGTCCGGATAACAGATGTATATCTGATCTGTTCTGGGGCAGCCCAAAAGAAATAAGCTTCCTTCTCCCCTGTCTTTATGCACAAACACAGGGAGAAAATTATAAATAGTACTCTGAGGTGGCTATTAATTTCTTCACTTCTGAAGAGGGAAAAGACAAAGCCTTGGGCCTGTCCCATAAATTGTCACTCTCTGTTTCGACTCCTTTCATCTTTTCTTTCTGTTATGCTGGCTTTTGTTAAGTGGATTAATACTGGTTCCTACTTGGGCCTCACAGGAAAACTCCCTTTTCAAATTCCCAGCTAAGTAAGAAAACCATCCATCAATACAGAGAACACAGGAAAGAAGAAATTAAAGCTAGAATCTGACCTTCTACATAAGTTACACAAGGCATGAATCTCTTAGGCAATATAGGAAGTGGTTTGCAAACAGAGCAAAGCATCTAACTGTTGGACTCTGCTGTATTTATTAAGAATCCACATAAGTCATGGTGGTTTTATTAATGACTGTAATTGTGCTTAGGAGAATAGAAATTACTGTAAAGTCTATTGATGGAATATAACACTGATATAAGCCAGGCTGTTTTGCATGTAGAGTGCCTTTACAAGCATTTAGAGTAGAATTTGGTCAGTGAAAATCCGTGAAATTCTGACTTAGAGATACGCTGCTTTATCCTCGTTGAGTTCTATGCTCCTTAAAATGTAAATCCCATAACACTTTTTCCGAACCATTACTTTTTTAAGTGATAAGTGAGCTACAAGTGGCATATCAATGGTTTTTGAGAGGATTGTGTACATTATACACAGAGAGACATGATGTATACACATACATGATCACATATATACTTGTACGCACATACTCTCTGAGAGTAAGTTATTACAAGCATGATCATAGCACTGGGCTGGGAGTCAGGACATCTCAGAGGACTGGTCACACTTAGGACAGAATTGAATCAAAAGCTATAATATTGCAGGTAGTTACTGCAGGACTCTCTTGACAGAGAACAGAAGCACTATGTTTACTTGCATTTTACCTTACCTCTTATGAAGTGCATCAAATTCCGTCTACTTTTTTTCCTAGTAAAGGGCAAAAGACAGAAAGCCTCGTGTTTAGAATACCCAAGGGGTGTACTTAGTGTTAAAAGCGCCTGGGATACCATAGTGAATAGCAGAGAATGAATACCTAAAATAACAAAAGGGCTTGTGCATTCTGAAATCTGTATTTTCTGACTTAAGCTAAAACCAAACTGGAAAAATATTAAAATCAGATGTGCTAATAGATCACAAGGAATGAAGTTATTTTTGTCTGTCTGTTCAGAATCAAAGACATGCAAAACCTTTGGAGAATGACTGTTTTCATATGATTTTTAGAATGAGACCTAAGAAGGAAATGAATTTTAGAAACATACAACAATAAAAAAACAGATTAGCAAGCCTGTCATCTGAACGTCTTAAGGTTTGAAAAAGTTCATATTTTAGGCGGCAGTTTGGATTTATTGCTGTTTTATCTGATCTGAGCTACTATTTCCAGAGGAGCCAGTGAATCTATATAGATATATTTATACTTTTTCTGTTTCTGTGATATTTTTCAAAGCTATGCAACAAGAATTGGAAAGGAGCAAAGTTTTTTTAGAGGTGTAAACAAGGCAAAAATATACTTTTTTTTTTTTTTTGGGTGCAAGTCGCATATGACCCACAGCAATGAGTTTGTATTTCTTTTCTTACATTTTGTCTCTGCTCTTTATTTTTTGTATTTGATGACTTTTGCTTTAGTTTGTCTTCTAGACATCACATGAAAGTGAACAGTCATCACCAATTCATGTCTAATCCTGATGATGTGCTTTTATCCAACTCTATGTATAAAATGTGAGAAAGTCTGTAAAAATCAGTAAGGATTTTCTGATGTGTGGAATCAAGCATAGTTAAAAATGGCTATAAAAACTGACTTGGTTTTGGCAGAAGTATGGCGAAAAGGTGGAGCTCAAAAGATTACATTTGACCCTTCTGCTGAGGTCAGCTGGTGTACATGGCAAGTTAATCACATCTCTGTTTTTCAATAGTGGAACTTCCCTTGCTCCATTTACAGTTGAAAAAAATGCTTTTAAGAGAAAAAAACCACAGCATTTTCTTTTCAGGTGATGAGTGTACTGATAAGTGCCGTATTTCTTGAGCTCGAAATACTAAATTCTCTCAAACATATTTTTTTCCGGTGACTTGTGAATTTATAGCAAGAGTATTTTGCAGATTGGCATGACAGCCAAGAGTCTGTGATACAACTATTTATTGTCAGGTCCCTGTACCTCTCCCATCCTCCCCATCCCCTGCCATTTAGCGAAGTGTTTCCAGGCACTGAGACTTTTCCCAGCCAGAATGATGTGACCCCTGTCTATACTAGCGAGCTATTTTAAACCAAAGACAGGGCAGTGACCTGCAAGGTGCCTATGGGGAGTGGTCTCTGTTCTTCTCTAGCTGCCAGATTATGTTTGTCTGGACTAGTGTAGTTGCTGACCAAGAAAAGCTCCAGGACGAAAATCTTGATTGTTATATTTGAATGCAATTATAAGAAATTCCTTTGTGCCAGTTCTCTTTTGTGCAGGAATGTGCCTGTAACAGATCAGTCTGTGGTCTGATCTGACAACCACTACAAAACTCACTGACTTCTACTTTAAATATGAGACATCCTTCTTTGACATTGACTTTTCTAATGCTGACCAAGTTGTATATGTATGTCTAATAGAGAATACCACACAAACAATTCCAGACCCAAACAATCCACCGAGTCTACAGTTCAGCAAGGAGAAGACAGGAAAACAGACATGAGACCATTCATCATGTTTCTTAATGTGGGGCTAAAGATGCTCACATGCAGCACTGTTAGGTTTGAGCAGACCAGCTTCTGGTATTTATCAGGTATACTATAATTTAGGTCATGCCTGTTTTCCGCTTTTGAGATACGCATTATTGGTTTTGTTAATTCTTACTCCCTTAAGACCACAACAGTAAGACAATTCATTAAAATTGAGCACTTTACTTTAGGAATTTTGTGTATTATGACGTAAGCTGTACTAGCACAAGCAGTCTATAATAATAATAATTTATGATTGCTACAAATACGGGAGAGATTTTTAGCTAAAAGAAATCCTGGGATTGGTATAATGTGTGAAGGACATCCCAGGGATAGCAAAAGCAGATGCTTCCTCCTGTTGTTGTTCTTCTACCTGTATGTTCTCCATTTGGATTTTCTTTGTTCTTTCATTACTCTGTGTCTTTTAATATTTATTTTCTTGTTCTGCCTATTTTCTGTGTGTCATTCTTAATTCACTCGTGTGTCAAGATTGCCTCCTTCTCTCATTCTCCAAGGAAGAAAACAAGCATGACAATCACAATGTTTGAGGGGGCTGACAATTAAATAAAGAGTCTTCCATCCTTTCGCAAAACACAAAGTACTGGACTCGGTGACCTTGATTATGCTTCCTGTAACATCAAGACTTGCCAGTGAGTACTGAACACTGCCTGGTTACCAACTTAATTTGTTTGTGTCTTAACCTTTTCCATTCCCATCCAGCCTCAATTATTTTGTGGTTTAAATCTTTTACGATTTTTTTTTTTTCTGTTCTTGGTCTGTGTTTTTCTCCTTCTGAGTGATAGAAGTAAGTATTTAGTTAGAGATTGAAACTAATGATGTTTTCAGTGCAAGAAAAAGGCTGAGGGAAATAGTGGGCTTTTCCTGTCGTACATTATTAAGCTAGTAATTTTTATAAGCTAAAACCTTAGCTAATAAAGTGTGTTGATTCTTAGGAAACTGAAATAAATTTCTTGCTTTAATGTTAAATTTCTATGCAAGTCAAACACCCATTAAAGCCACTTCATGATACGTAGCTTTTAATTTAGCCAAACCTGAGTGACTAAATTGTTACCTGTGACGTAAGCTGAGCAGTGAGTCATCCAGAATTTAACTTAGGCAAAAATCTGCCTTGCCATTCCAAGAGGAGCAATATCATCCTTTGCTTCAATAACTTCAGTCTCAGGTAGACATTTTGCCAATCTGCTGTGCAGTTTTGGTGGACATGCATCACAGCAGCCTGCAATGTTTTTGTCCTTTCGATTTAGTATATAGTCCCTTTTTTAAATATAGATTGTTTTGCAATTAAGGAAATAATTTTTATCACTATGTTTGTGATTTTCATCAACTCATTTCCAGAGACCTTTATGGAGTGTCTCTGTTGTACTCTATCTGGAAAGTTTGCCCAACATATTTTACAGTTTAACAATTACAAAGGCAACTGAATTTGCCAAAGTAATTTTAAGAAACAAGGCAACAGTCCAATATGGAAATAAGTAATAGATTTAAATGATTTTTTATGGTCCATATCTATATATCATTCTGTTAAACATGTTTTCACAGTCTCCTGTATTTTGAAAAATAAAATGTATACTGATTTTATACTTTTATTCAAACTAATACGCTCCAGTTTTTAATTATCCTATACAGAGTACCACAGGAGTGTTGCAAACTTCTGTAGAACTCCATGGAATCTGTGCTAAGAACTGCAGAGCTCAGTGTGAAATGGAATTCCATTTAACATCAATTAGTTGTTCCCGTGGTATGGCTGGTTAGCACTAGGTAATGGATCAAAGTATTTCTGCTCACCCAAGCTTGGGGGGCTACTTGTGATTAATTACACTTACCTAGAGGACAAGGCAAAAATACATGATTATGTTCTTTAGAAATGCAAAAGATTATTAAAAGTAAGGAAATAAACTCTTACATTGACATGTCTGTGGGAAATATGGGAAATTTAAGGTGAACAGAAAAAAGAAATCCTATAGTTTCTAAAGATGTATAAATCTTAAAGCGGATTTTCTGGATATAACTCTATATAACTCTTCTACTGAATGCTTTAAAAATGGGGTCCAAAGGGTATTATTCAGGAATGATAAAGGGAAGACCTGATTCTGATTTAGGCAGGGGTATAGACTAGAAGTCCTTGGCAGGCCTTTTGGACTGTACCTGTAGGGTTCTGTAACAATTGTGACAATTTTGCCTCGAGATGTGTATCTCAAATCATAAATACTATAAGTAAATATATTTGTATGTACAGACGCAAACACTATTCATGCCTTTCCATTCTCTGAATATTTTTCTTTTTGAAACTGCTCAGTTTCAGGAGATTAATTGGGACATTCTGCAGTCTATGTGAAAACCTGATTTTGGGTTGCATTGTTGCTTGCTTGAAAAATTACAGAATAATACCTACCTTTTAGTACTGACCCATTTTTTAAGGCAACGGGCAGATTTTGTAGTTCTGATAGATCAGAATAAAATGAAAGTGCTATAGTGCTTTCTTTAAAACATTTAACCATGACCAAGAGCTATCAATTCAAGTAAAAGTCTTTTCTATTTCTATACTTCTTTCTTCATATTTTCAGGCAAATTAAATGCAACTTTAAATATTTTCTTTAGAAGATTAACGTTGTACTGTTTCTTTGCTGCACAAAAATCACCTATGTTGTGTAGAATTTCTTTTTCCATTCCTGTGTAGACTCGCCAAATCCTGCAGAAGTGTGAATTATCCAACACACACTGAACCGAGTGGTGCTCTTTTTAGATTTTATGGACTGTGGAATCATTATAAATAGATGGATACCAATCTTTTTTCATCCATGTCTCTTGTGAGTCAGTTGTTGCTTCTATAGGGAGATGATATGGAGACCATACCTAGGCAAATGGAAGGAAAAAGGATATTCCATTTTAAAAGCAAAGAATAGCCTGGTTATGGGTTGTCTTTCGATGCTTGCATTTTTTAGTGGTAAAAAATTGCTGTGATCTGGCATAGTCTTGATTCACAACATTTCAGTAATGGTCTCCTCAATAGATAACACTGCAGCTTCACAGGGATGGCTGTGAGGCGTTTGTATCTGGCAGTGTAACCACCGCTGTGCAAGCAACTGCATGAAGTAGATTGGGTGAGGAAGTAAGCAGTCCAGATTTAATTTGGTTGCAATAAAGACTGCAAGACCAAAGAACAAAAGGGAGGAAATGGGAGTCTTTGCATGTGAGTCAAGAAATGTTGAAAAATGAGAATTAGAATTGTACGTAATTAAACAGCATGAAGTGAAGTTGGTTCTGCTTGATTTGTAATAGCAAGAGAGCCTTTGGATAAGAATGGCCTGAATGGGTGAAAAAATCTTTGAATACGTAAGAAAATAAGAAGAAAAATATGAAGAAAAACAAACCAAATATTCTGTTCTCAGTGTTGAACAAAACTACCTTAAAACACTGCAAGAGTAGAAAAGCAGAACACACAAATGTCAAAGACACTTTTCCATTGGATTGCAAGAATTCCGTGAGCTATGATGGGATCCTAGTATATTTGCTCCACTGTGCACTTAAACAGTGCTAGAGCTCTAGACATGGATGTAACAAAACAAAGCAGAATAGAACCACTTTAAAAGCTCAGTTATTCCCCACTCAATAATAAGATATTTGATATCTTTCAGGGAATTATAATGTGGTTGTAAAAATGTTTTCCCAGTCTGACACCTAGGTATTCAATCCAGGAGCACATTTGTTCTTATAATATTTGAGAAACTTGTTTGGTTCTTTTTCAAACTACAGTAGTGAAAATGAAAAAACACAAATAAACCAAACAAAAAGGAAGTTACTGCTTTCAGATGTTATTTCACACTTCTCTAACTCAAACATTGCATTGTTCTTTGAAATGTAATTTTGCAAGCCCTCCCAATCCACCCTGTAGTGGTTGTGGACCAGTACTTTTGGCCACTCAGAGGAATAAATATTTAAAAATAATTAAATGCAGAATTTTGGAAAATCTGCTCCTGCACACGTTTAGGCACAACGCACTCAACCAAAAACGTCAGACGGTTTTAAAACTGGAACATGTGGAAGCAGCACCGAGACATAAAATAATAAGCCACAACAAGGGTGTGCACTAGCAGATTGCTGGTAAACTTCTTGAACGTGATGTAAGCCTGGAGACCAAAGGCTGAGAGACGTTAGTATCTTTAGAAGTGAGTTAATAGCACAGTGCTGTACATTTTGGCATGATTAATTGGTCCTAAATGCAGCTTGCTGGTAACATATTTCATTCAGCTCTTTAGAGTTTCATATCTTTCCACTACGAAAAATAAAGACCAGTAGAAGAATAAGAGTAAAAATAGCTGTGATTTTCAGTATACTCTCTCTCATTTTTAACAATTTTTCTTCTCAGCCTTATTGAGTTATTCAGTCCCTTTTCGATGATTTGTTTTTGCCCAATGAAGCTGGCCTATTCTCTCAATAGTAGTTTAAAATGCAATGGCTATTATAAACTGCCACTTTGCAATATTGAAGAGATCCAGTTCAGCTTTTGCTTGTGCAAATTTAACTGTCTACTAATGCTTACTCTCATTATGGGCTCACTGTTACATTTCAGTGTTATTTCCGCATTATAGAGATTTAATATTACCTTGCACTTAAGGCTCTGGAAATGCTTCATGTAGATTTAACTTGCTGAAAATGTACAATCTATTCAAATGTTGTGTACAAAAGACCTCTTGCCTCTCTGGTTCTTGATACTGTACGTAAAAAATGGTAGGAGTAAGATATTAGTCTTCGGAACAGATATATGCGTGGAGGTGACCTCCACAGGGGTAACCAAAGTGTAGATGTATCAGAAGTATTCTGTAATCTCCCTTATTCTCTTTATGCTCAGCTAAAGAACTGAAAATTCTGTGGAGGCACTGTGTCATGGTTTTTGCAAAATGCTTCCCACAGAAACTGTAGAGTGGTAAAATTATGCATCACTTGATTTTTTTTTCTTCATGGCCACAGAAGTGGCCTGTGTCCAAAGAATGCCTGACAGTATAACTGAAAGTACATGTTTGATTTTGTTGGAAAACTAAGGGAGAGATGTTTCTCATCTATCTCTTAGTCTGAGTGACTCCAGCTGATGCTCTAGGGAAGGGGGTTAACACCTCCGGAGAGTGACTTAAATGTAACTTTGTACACTGGATAAAGAGGAGTCCCAGCTGCCATTTAGATGGCTGAAGATAAACCAGATGAACCTATATCTATAAATCTAACCAGCAGGTTTAAAAACGTACTTCAGGAAAGAGCTTTGTATCTAGCGTACTTTTCATTTAATTAAAATGTAATAAGAACAAACATATATCGTCTCTGAAAAGGAAGTGGAAACTGCAAATGTATCTGCTTAATGAGATAGAACCATGTTAAAGGATCAAAGTGAAGTTTAACTATTTACATCTTTGTGGTTTGACAAACTGTCCATTGTAATTAAAGCAAGATAAAACCACAGCATTATAGTATCATTCCTACAAAGGAGAACACCATTCTTCCAGATGTCATAAGCAAGTGCTAGACTGGCTAATATCAGTTAGCGTGTTAAGGATCAATATTTACATCCTGCTTTTCCAGTACTGTGAAATCGTGCTGTCTATATTAGAATGGTTCTCCTAAAAGGCTGAAGAAAAGCATGTATGTGTTCTCAAATTGTAATACATTTTTAGCAGAGCATAGACAAAATAAATAATTGATTTTAATGTGACATAATGTCTGGGGAAAAAAAGATTCATCTTCTGGGCTGCCAGCCTAACCAGAAATGCTTTGTGAAATACCTGGCTCTGCATGTACTATTTACTTTATGAGGGCAGGGAATGCCCAGTGGCTTCTTGTTTTTGTTTTGTTTTGTTTTAATATGAAGGAGACCGAGAATGTAAGATGGTGTTTTTTCCTTGAGCCATATACTTCTGGAGTTCAGGTACACACCAGGATGTTCCTCTTAGGCTGCTAAAGGGCAGAATCCTTTTCTTTTCCTCCAAGTTTTTAGTGCAAAGTTGTCACAAAGAATTTTTCATTACTTTTTCTGGATGAAGAATCTAAATATTTTTAAAGTTGTTTGGTTTATGTAACTTTAAATCTCTTTTGTCTTCATTTTCCATGAATTGCATTTTGACCTTTGAAAGCACCTTCTTGTGTGCAAAGAAAACAGCCATTTTTCTTTGAGTGAGGCTAGAAGACAAAGCACATACCGGTGTCTCACATGGCAATGTCTTTTTACTTAGCTCATTTTGCAGGTTTCATTGTGCAGGAGAACTCAACACAGATTCATATTCTGCCTTGGAGTTAATACAGACATGCTAAAACAGATCCTAAGCAGGCATAAATCAGCACAGATGCCACTAAAGGGAGTGGAACTGTATCTCATGTCAGAGAAGGGTCTGCTCGAAGATTTCTCTCTTGTTTCTTTCAGAACTGAAACCAAATGTAAGTTTACTGAAAACCATACAAACACAAGACAAATCCCAACACTTTTTATTCTGCTAGTCAGGATGGATTCAGCAGGAGGGGCTAATGGATCTTTAGACCAATGAACATATTCTTGTGTCATGCAAGCTTCACATCTCCAGATGGTGGGAGAAGATGTGCTTCTGAATTGCCAACAGCAATTTTGTGGCTACATGCAGTCCTGGTAGTAATAAGAAAATTGAGAAAAGAATGGCAGGAATGGCTGTTTTTCTGAAGTCTTTGCAATGAGACAAATGTCAATATTTTTAAGTCAAGCTGGCAAAACTAAAGTGTTGTCAACAAAGTCAAACTATGGGGCTGGTAAGAAAAAATGTTGGCCTTTTCCTCCACATGTGACTCAGAAGCTATATTGAGTCTAATAATAACTCAATAGCAACTTCTCCTAAAGTAGCAACAAAAATGGTTGTTTATTAAACACAATGTTTCAGCTGTAATGCTGTCTGAGGCACTCAGTGAAAGTGAGGGCAGTATTTGTTAAGATACGTTCATACTGTTGAAAGTGCAGCATTATCAGGTTTTGCAGAAGTCATGTGGGATTATATTACGGATTTACTTTTCTAATAAAATTCAGTCATGAAACTAGGAAAATAGTCAGCCNCTCATCAAATATTTTCCAGAATTTCTCTTAGTACCTCCAGGAACTTGGAATCAGTCCCTGATCTACACTTTTTCAGACACTGACATGCTACAATGTAGGTAGTAGTTGCAATTTTTAGGAGATGTTTACTGTCCTGAATATTTTTCTTTATGTTGATATATAAAATTTTTCTTGCATAAGGTACTGAAGCAGCAGCTTACAGTCTGCTGGTAAGTTTTTGCTCTCATTGCATTCAGTTAGAAATATGACTGCGTTAAGCTAATTTAATTTCTTGTTAGAACATTTTACTAGTATTTGAAATAAATGTGATATGATTTGTGCATAGAAGGGTGGTCAATATTAGCTAGATAGGGATAAATCATTGGAATCTGAGTCCCCTGATAAGTAGAAAATAGGAAGGTTTGACCATCAGATCACTTCTTCAGCACCTTTTCTGAAGAATTTTCAGCTCAGCCAGCATTCCCAGCAGTATCATGCTAGGATGCAGTCTCAATGGGTCGCAAACTTAAATGTCCTAATGTTGGTTTCTCTGTATTGTGTCTTTCATTTAACATTTTTCTTTCCATCACTGATCCTATTTCCAGATCTAGGTATTGTACAGTGGAGGAGAAAATGGTATTTGAAACTTACAGACACAGGGCTGACACGGTAAAAAAAAAAAAAAGAAAAGAATTAGATATGTCTGGAGTTATTTCTCAGATGTCTCATATTAAACCACTTTTGACACAGCTATTAATTGTAAAATATTTAAAAGTAAACAAAGAATGCAAACAAGAAATAATAATTGTGTTAGCAAAATTAGAAAATCTTGAAATTGTATTCTAAGATGCAGAGCCTGTAACTCTGAAAACTCATTCTTAAAAATAACTACAGTAAATAAGTGCTATGTTCCTTTATGTTCTTTGTGATACGTTGCAAGAATCCAGGGGTGCCATAATTAAGCACCACTTGCCAATATTTTCCAGCACTGTGTAAAGTTAACTACACATATAAAACATATTGTCTCCTGCTGCCGACTTTTTATTGTCCTGTGTCTGTACTAAATGCTGGACTGGTATGCTTAAGGAAATAATTTTGTGCAGGAAACCACAATAAGGTCTGGGAATAATTGCAACACAAGATCAAGATTAAAAGGTAGAATTTTGCAAAAATCATTTCCATTTTTTTTTCAGAAGGGTTTATCTAAATACAGTAACTCTAACAATCAGTTTCTGTATAAAGATAAACGTTAGTGAGAGTAGCTGACATTTAATGTTGCCACATACAAAACCAGTTAATATAAGGCTTGACCAAGCCATGACGTTACCTTGTCACCTGGTTCAACACTCAGCTTGAAAACCATTTTGTTATAATATTTTACAATCCTTCTAGCCACGAACATTTTGGCTTTAAAGAGTATGCGTTAGACATGGAGTTTGGCTCAGTCTTCCACTGATGCTGTTAAAGCTGGTCTTGAGAACAATTGCCAGCCTTGGAGATCTATACAAGACATGGCTGTACCTAGTCTGCCTTCCATTATCTTTTGTTCCAATGGAGATTTTCTTTCTGATGTATGAAGTCAGTAGAAAAAAAGTGTTTTATCAGGTGGCTTCCACTTTGTTTTATTCATAAGGTCTCCTCTCCTTGATACACAATGGAAAGTTACCCTACCCCCTCCGACCCTCATGATTTTGTCCAAAATTCCCTTTGAAATATTTCTTCTTTTATTTGAGAGAGAGAAGAATTGATTTATGGTTCTAGTGTTTCACAGACAATTCAAACCAAGTCCACAGCAACAGAATAAGCAACACTGTAATCCATACAGCATGTGCCATCTGCAGAGGATGTAATTGCAAAGTGTTATAACCTCTTCTCTGTGGGCCAAACATGTGGAACATACCCTATACGTTATGTTTGGCTGAAAATGTTTAATGTAGTGGTATTTTGAATTGGGATGAACAACCAGTAACAATGTACTGTTCCTAGGCATTGAACGACTGTATCAAACACAGCACTTGAAGAAGGGCTTGTAAAACACAAGAGCATATAAACACCATACAGACCTCTTTGAGGTCAGGATGAGGAGCTGCACTTTAGAGCTTTGGTGTGAGATTCATGGGTTACATTTAACCATGTTTAGTTAAACTGATCTTGTCTTGATCTGATAACTTAATTCATACCAGTGGGAACAGTTGAACCAAAGAAATAAAAAATTAGCAGCTACTTTCTTTCTGTAGTGAGTGAAGAGTAGAAAACGTCCATTAGTGCTTTTTGCTACTAAAATGCATTGCTTAAAATAATGGATAAACTTTGACAACTTTTTAATAGCAACAATGAATTGCTATTTATTGCCACAGAAACTCCTGTCAAGATTACGGACATTTTGTGAAAGGAAGTGGCGCATAATAAAGACAGTACTTTTCCTGAGGAGACAAAAGTCTTATGATGGCCCAGTCTGACTTTAGCTGTATGAAAGTTAGTATTTAGTCCAAGTTGGATACCTAGGCTTCTCTTGTAGCTAATGGAGAGACAGCTGACTTCTCAGTACACACATTTCAGGCTGAGAGAATTTTCTGCAGAGCTTAGTGTTAACCTGTATAGAGGTAACCTCCTGTGAGTTTGTTCTTGGGAGCCCTGAAAACATCGCTGGCACACATGACTCTTTCTGTGTGGAAAAGGATGCAATGTGGGAAGAATAAGTTAATAAGAAATACTTCAACTTGTTAGACAGGGCGGTGCCCAAGTCTGCAGTTTCAAGAGAAGTCTTCACAATTCAGCATTTGATTCTACAAGAAATGCCAATTTTTTTGATGGGCAGGACAACAAAACAGAACAGACTTGAACATAGATTTTCTACTCCATTGGCAGACGATCTAACCTGCAGTTTAGTCTAAGCAGGTGGGTTAAGGGCATTGTAGAATTTCTAAACTAGCCAGAGACAGCTATCTACTACAAAGTACCAGAAGAAAAAAAATTACAATTAGTTGTTACTCTTTTAATTTAACCCGTTAAATTAGAGGTATATAGTTGTGTCCTTGGTAATTGCATCTGCGATGATGTGGTGTGATGATGTGACGTGACGTGACGTGACGTGACGTGACGTGACGTGACGTGGCGTGGCGTGGCGTGGCGTGGCGTGGCGTGGCGTGGCGTGGCGTGGCGTGGCGTGACGTGATGTGACAGACAGAGAGAGGGAGCTTGTCCCACAGGAGTGGATGAATCTCTGAAAAGGTCACACTTACCTAAGTTCTGAGAACACTGTTTTGAGAGAGAGCTAAGGGAAACAGCTCTGCCAGTCACTGTGTTCTGGAAGACAGCAGACATATTTTTTTTGTTGGTTTGTTTTTGCTGATGTAAGATCAGCTGCCTGAGCCCTCAGCTCCCATGAGTACCTCACACAGAAGAAAAACCTGCTTAGGAGGCAGCTTGAAATTGAGTGTAGGGAATTTTGACCAAAAAGAGAAAAGCGCCTGTGGAATTTAAGCAGCAATCAAATGAAGACTGTCAGGTTACAAATTTTGACTCAGGCACCTCTCACCTGTCACAGGTATACCTTTGAATATTTTAGCCAGTTTTGTTCGTATCTGTTTCTGCATGCCTTGCTAAGGTCATATATAACCACTCTGGCAAATGAGATTTGAGGTCAGAATTCCAGTCCAGTGCCTTGCCCACGAGATTATCTTTATACTTAGACACTAGAGACATCTTTTGAAAGGTTTGGTCTGTGGTGAAGATTGCAAACAGATTTTCTGTCTTCTACAGCAAACATTTCAAAGAGGGATAGCTTTTGGTTTGAGGTGACATGAGGATCTAGCACTCAACAGTTACCCTCCAGAAGTGGGAGGCTGTAATAATACATTTAATATGAATTTTCTCCTGTTCTCCCCATCTTAGACTAGAAAAATAATTTCATTCTATCAAGGTCAAATAAAATAGAAGTTTCATATTATTTAACCTGCTTTCTCCATCTGAGTTTCCTTAACGTTTCAGTGCCCATAAGACTCTAAGAACACACTGAAAATCAGTTGAAAAACATGCTTGTTTGAAGCCCTAAGTTCAGCATTAAATAATTGAAAACTAACCAGTCATTTTGTAATTAAAGACACACATTTAAATTACATCAGGCATCAGGCTCAGCATCTTGGTTTCAGCATCAAGCAGGTTTCAGTAAGGCACTGTTTATACTCAGTAACTTGCTCTTAGCATGCACCATAATATCAGAGCCTCTGTAGATTTCTAGTCTCCAAGATAAACTAATCTTCATACTGCTCGTTTATCACTCAAATACAATCCAATGTGTTTTAAAGATCTGTCTTGCTTGCAGTCCCTCCTGACCCTCTGTATCATGAGTATCTTAACCTTTGTTTTACCGGAACAAGGGCATAGAAAACATCCTGGGCAGTGCATAGTGGAAATGTTAGAAGATTTATTTATGAAGTTCTCTAGAGCAAGTCTTGCAAAATTGGAGCCTGTCTTCTTTTTACCTATAAATTTTACAAAGAGTTAGAGAGCTTGCAGCTGATGCCTTGCTGATTTTATTCAACAGGTGAACTGCCCCTAAGTATCTTTTTAGAGTAAAAAAGAGTAGTCTAGCACTAAATGACAGAAAATTTTTGTTGCTGCTGTTGTTGTTGGTTTTGTTTGGTTGGGTTTTTTGGGGGCAGAAATATTATTTCTTTTGTTTCCATGAATAATGTGAACAGATAATGGTGCTCTGACTCTGCATATGGGGGACAGACACTGCAGGGTGCAGGTTTACAGGTGTACAGGATCTGACCTTAAAAAAAAGAGAACTGAGTTATGCATTACTTGCAAAACTTAGCTAGTAACTACATAGTGGCCTATTCTGAAGCATGGGTAAACAAGGCTGTTTCTCGGTACTTGGCTTTGCAAGTAGCATTCGAAATCTGAATGAAAGAGATGAATTCCCTAAAAGCTAAGAGGAAGAATTTGGGTTGCACTGGGATTCTTGGTGACCTACACGTGAGTGTGGTGGAGCCCAAGCTGACTCAAGAAGAGGTTTCTTTACCCTTATGTTATTTTATTTAATCTTGAAATTTCTGTTTTTTTCATGAGATCAATTTGGAATTATTGGTGGAGTTTTGAGTCCTGCAACTTGTATTTTCTTACTAAGCATAAGAACAACTACGGGCATGCTGAGGAGATGAATAGAGTGTATTTCGTGAATGTATTGCATCCTGATCAGTCCTGTCCTAAGGCAGAGACGTAAAAACCTAAAAGGCTTTCTAGTGCTGACCTCAATTAGTTAGCTATTCATAACCATGACAGATGCTCCTGTTTTTTTTCTGTATTGTATGATATTGGTGATGACGTTCAGAAAATGGCATGTTACAACAGAAAGACTAATTAGTTACTTTCAGATATTTAAAACATGACACCTGGGATGTGTAGGGTTGCTTTAGATTATTATAGATGCAGTTAGCTGTCTGTTAGCCACTCAGAATTGGTGGGTGTTACAGTAAAATAAACAGGTTACACATGTTACATATTACAGTAAACTAAAGTAAACACTTGCCTATACGAGGTCTATATGAAAACTCAGCCAATATAGCTTGACTCTTACTTTCTGGATCCCAAGGAGCCAACTGATTATCTAAATTGTTAGAGCAAGAGTAGATAGGAGGTAGATTGGAGTCTGTAGAGTGTAAGGTTGGAGAGCAGAGAGGAGATTCTCATTTTATATGGATTTTGGCTCTGGAAGGGAATTATCAGAGTCTGGGTTAATATTTATCTGCACTGATTTGACACTTTCCATGCAGTTCTCTGTTCCACGATCATATAAGATAAGGACATGCGGTCTCAGTGAAACTAGTATAAAGTGAGGTCACAGATGGTTGAAAACCATCTTACTGACTGAATGATTGCATATAAAAAATGGGCAAGGACTGGCCTGGTAAACACAGGAAACAGTTTGGGGACACTGATGCAAGTGATGTTCATTTATAAATGAGGAAATGTAATTCCATAAAGTTATTAAAAGCATGTCACTTGTTAGACTCAAGATGTGTTTATTTCATGGTACCTTGTATTGGTAAGCACTTTTGGGAGAGGGAATGCTTCTTCTGAAAGACACAGAAATTGGAGATAACTTATCATAATTAACAGTGATGATAAGCAGTTTAGAAAACATGACCTGCAAAGCAAGTATGAAAGAATTTCATTTGTTTAGTCTGGAAAAGAGAAGAATGAAGAAGGGAGGTGATAACAAGCTTCAAATGCATAAAAGGTTATTGTAAAGAAGATGGTGACCAAGTGTTTTCATCCCTGCTAAAGACAGAACATGAATTAGTTAGATTAATTTGTAGCAAAGACTGTTTATATTAGATATTAAGAAAAAACTTTCACATCAAAAGACCCATTCAACACCCAAGCAGGCTACTTGAAGAAACAGCAGAATTTCGATAAATAGATATGTTGAAACTGTTGAATGAACTTCTGTCAGGGATGGTCTAGATAATGGGTTATACCTTAGACATAAGGTTTGTGATAGAAAATTATCAGTTTTATATCTCCAGCTCATTGATAAAAGTAATAACTACTAGGCAAAGAGAGATTCAGTCATTCATTGTTTCATTGTCTTACTGCATAAGCTACCTAATTTTGTATGCAACCCATTATTAATGATTCATGAGGAACAAAATAGGATGTATTTTCTTATTTGTTATGTTCCTACAGCAAACCATTGTC
The DNA here is from genome assembly GCA_013399365.1 of Pampusana beccarii. Classification (NCBI taxonomy): domain Eukaryota; kingdom Metazoa; phylum Chordata; class Aves; order Columbiformes; family Columbidae; genus Pampusana; species Pampusana beccarii. Next base: position 172,206 of record VWYH01005555.1, on the reverse strand, counting down.
TTAATGATTAGACAGTTAATTTTCAGCCCATTTGCAGATTCAACAGAAATGGAGATGTGAACCAATGTTCAACAAATTAGGCATATTAATGATAGGTTTGTTTTTTCTTAATCCTTTGGATTCATTGGGAACTATCTACACAGAGTACATTCAAAATAATTGCATTAAATCGAGTTCCTCATACGTAGCATATAAAATTTTAATTATGATCAGAAAGGGATACTGGATAACTCAGGGGTATATTAGACAGCATTATATAATTCCTGCTATGGGTTTTGTGAACCAGAGAATGAAAGCATAATAATAGCTAATAGGCATCAAAAGAAATTTAGACTTATGAAGTAAATTAGATTTTGTTTAATAAGATAACAAGTTTGATAGATTAAATTAACTGTGTAGATCTACTATATTTTATAAACTGTCCATTTAGTATCATATTACATGGCAGTTACAGAAATCAACATTACGAAATAGTACTAAAATACATGTTGAATGATATATCAATTGGCAAAAAGTAGCAAACGGAGCAGACCAAATGAATAGAGAGTTTAGACAGGAGTTACAGAAGTGAGCATATTAGGCCTGATGCTGTTCAGTATTTTAGTCTATGACCTGGACATAAACATGAGCTTCTTACACATCAGTACAACTAAATTCCATAAAAAAGTATTCTACGGCAAAAGGTGAACTAGTCTCATCCTCAGACTTATAGGTAGGTATGATAAAACTAGAACGTTTTGTTTTGCTTCTTCATGGTAGGATACAGTAGTCACTATAGAAACTGACACACAAAAAAGAGTCTTAAACATTATCAGAGAAGGAATTATGTGCCTTATGTTGAGCAACTGGAAGAATTCCACCTATTTAGAAACATTGAGAGTGACCTGATTTTGGGAGACCTTCACAGGGAGCAAAACACCAGCTATTGCTGCGTTTTAGTTTCAGTGGAAAAAGGTAGAATTGAAACTAAGATTCACATTAAAGCCAAATAAATACAATTTTAAAATAAAGTACATAGCTGACACAAAACTGGACTCATTCTGTCTTCAGATAATCCTGTCAAGATAACATCATTTTCAAGAGGATATGCCTTAGTCAAACACAAATCAGCCTGTAGTCAGCTATGAGCTATTTGTGCTAAAGATAGATATAACAGGGAAATCTGGGAAGATGAAACCCTTCTGGTTTCATGTTCTTTGGGTACATGAGAGCAAGATGAACAAGGTAATTGTCTTGTTTACAAGAGCAATTACAGAAAATTTTTATATCTGAATATATGCATAAAAGTATTGGTGAAATAAATACTCATGACTGAAGGCACAACAGTTCACTAAATAGTTTCAAGTGTTTGCAGTGAATGTCTAGACCATTTCTTGTACTGATGGAGTTCTCCTGATCACTGCAGATAGTGTATTAAAGCACAGATAATTGCAGAAACCCAGGTCTGCCAGCCCACTGTGCAGCCAGCTTCCTGCATCTTCTACTTCAGCCTTTTTCTTCATGCGTCTTGACTTCTTTAGTTTTTCTGATTCTTTCTCTCTTCTTGCTTATATTGGTCTTTGTAGGAAGCAATGCTTAGAGCAGAGTGGAGTCCTTACCTGAACGCACCATATAAAACACTGACTACATCAGCTTTATTTGCCCTTTTTCCACTGTGTAAACTACTTCCATTCTTGCTTTTTGTTGCCGTTCTTCTGAAGAGTAAAGTGTGATGTTGTGTGGCAACTGAGAACAGCTGCCAAAGTGAAGAACTTCTTCCCTAATGGTTTTTCTAAAGCATGTTCAGTGATGGAGATCTGGTTTACCATACATGCTAAACTGTCTCAACGTCCCCTGTAGAAGCACCTGGGCTGGAATGGGCCCCGTATAATGTGCCTGGGTAAACACAGGCTGCTGCCTAGTCCCATGGTCAATGCTGTGGCTCCGTACAGTGTCAGCTCTATGCATTTGCAGGAAAGAATAAGAGCGAGAGTGTGTCTTGTTCAGTTCTACCTAGGTGGCAAGAAATCTGTTGTGGATTTCATGCTCAATAAAAAAGACAGGAAACAGCGCAAGATTTCTATGTATTGCAATAGTACTGCCAGCTGTCTTCTGTTTAATTAGGGCTGTCCTTGTTACATAGTGCTTGTTTTAAATGTGATCTGGCTCAAGTTAAGAAAATTCTGCATATTTACATAAAACACAATAATGTTACCAGTAAATGTTTACAACACAGACAATCTGGGAGGAACTGAAACAAACAAAAATCACATTTAACTTAATAATTAGAACCAAATAGCAACTTGGTTCTAAGACTAGATTTGAAGAAAATTTGAACTTCTCCCTCAGGCTCAGGCACTGCCCAAAACTTAAATGGAACCTTTTCTGTGAGGTTCTGCGAAGTTAATTTAACTCATTCTTCCCAATACTCCTTATTTCCACTGCAGTGCCTAATGGTCTAGCCACATTTATACTCTTCTGTTGCTTTTGTGATATGAAATGTATCCCTGCCTAGCAATTTATTGCAGTGAACCCTTGTGCATAAAATTTATATCACCTTGCAACACTTAGGGCATACCTTCTAAGTAAAGATTAAGGTTCTAATCTTGCTCTAAAATGCTGATACAAATTCTTTTTATTCTCAGGCAATATAGCTCTGAGCTATTTATTTAAAGAAGAAGCAACTAGAGGCAAATAATTTTCAATAAAAATTCGTGTGTAGGTCCAGATCTATCTTCCCTCCCCTTTCTGCAGCTCTTAGTTGATACAGTTGACCATGCCACTTCTGGACAGGACTGAGCTTTTATGTTGGTCATTACAGTGCGTTGGTAAAGTTCATCTTATGCTCCTCTGACATACATGTAATATTTTCTTCCAAAGCACAACTGCATTGGCATGATTACTGTGTTTTTATCAGTAACTTTTTTTTTTCCAAATTAAAACAAGTCCTATTTAGAGACTGTATTTCAAACAGGTAAATACCAATTTACCACAAATTCCTTCCGGAACATATTAAGAGAGAAAGATGTGCCTTGTTCTGAGAAGACTATCATGGTCACATACTTTAACAACTATCTCCTATTGCTGTTTGGCTTGGATGCCAACTGTGCTGAGCCCTCTTATTATGAGTATTAGGGACACAGCTGCTAAAATCATTCCTCTGACACAGGGCTGGGCACCCTTTCATGGTCTTTCTATCTTTGGCCACACATAAAGAGGATGGCTTCATTGAGACTTTCCTTGATACGTCTTATATGATTTATTGGTCTCATTATACTAGCTGTGATTGTTGCCTCTGCCTGGATTTATAAGAGTTGTGAACTTTAGAGATGGGCATTATCTTTGAAGAATGCTGATTAAGCTAACTTGCTACCTAGGTTAGAGAAACAACATCAGGGGATAACATTGGTGCCTCTATGGTGTGGAAAAAATGAAAACAACATGATGAGTTTGGCAGGAAACTGCTAGTGATGTAAGTCTATGTGCATGTGCGTAGTATTTATGACTACTGGATATAAATATTGTTACATATTATACACATTAACATAGTTATTTTAAGAAAATTGAGTCTAAGCTGTGCAGCATACTATATATTTTATGATATATCCATATCTTGTTAGTGCTATAATTAACTGGAAGAATAATTTTACCCTCTTCTTCCTGTATTTTATTTATGCTCAATCTTTGCCACACTTGCAGAGTCTAAGCAGTAACAGAATAGTCATGAACATTGTGTATTTTCCCCTCTTCCCTCTTCTCCTTCTTTTCAGGGCTTATACTAAATGGTCATATAGTGTGCAAAGAAGAAACTGCAAGTGGCTGAGCCATCACCAGTATAGAGGGCTGTATATAACGCAGGATCAATCTGTCATTTGATCAACTACCACACTCAGTTTGAAAATGAAGAAAAGAAAATAAACATAAAATGAGCACTATAAATTACTTAGCTACCATCACATTAAAAAATGCATTAAATAGAACAAATTGATTTACTGGTTAATGTACAGTGCTGTTAGTGATAGCTGAAATATGTAAAGGTTCTTGCACAGTATCCACAGTCAACCAATGCTAGGACATCGCACATTTTGAGGAGGAGTGGGTTAATGGAGAGGTTTATTCACTGTAGAATTATTCTTGAAAGGACCTATGAAAATTATCTGCTGCTTTTTCTACAAGTTACTAAATGTCAAGAGGAGGTGGGTGCTGACCTTTCCACATTGTAACTGCTTGGGTCAGTCTCATTTCCTGCAATCAGTGTGCCATGGAAGCTTGAGTCAGACCCAGATTGCATCTCTCTATAATAGTTAAAATGGACCAAATACCATCTTGCTGACGTTTCCTGGAAGAGTTCGTGCTCTGCTGAAAAAAAATTACACTTGGGCTGCTTTTAGTCACTCTGATTTCTTTTAATTAGAAAGATTTTAGCTCCTTAAGTCTCTTTCCTGTTCATCACGGCAACACACGTGTAAAGTAATAGGTGAAGTGCGGGGAACTGAACGGCTCTTGGAATTTTTTTTAATAGGATCTCTACAGGTTACTGCCTTGAGTTTCAACCTGTTGGTAATAATTTAAAGTTATAATTGCAGCTGACTGCTTAGTGTTCTGTACAGATTCAGTTGATGTTTCGTGGAATCATGGAAAATATTGCTGTAAGGGACCTTTGAAGAGAGCTAGTCCATCCTCCTGTCTCTGACAGAATAAACAAAGCAAACCATTTTTGATAGCTCTTACTTACTTAGAACCCAGAAAGAAAGCTGCGCAACTACCCTAATCAATTTACTTCAGAACTCTTGGTGTTAAGGAGGTTTTTCCAAATATTTAAATTTAAATTTCCCTTCAGTTTGATAATTTTGTTTTTAAAATATCTGTGGTGAAAAAAAGGGATTTTTTTCTTATTTATCAACTCAACAGAATAGCCCAACTGGAGGTGTATCAAAAATCAAGACAAACAGTTTTGGTTGGTCTCAGCATATTTGAAGAACTAATGGTTCTGGAAATAGGACAGCTTCCTCAGTAGTAGCAGTTCCATCTCAAAGTCAGATGAGGCTAGATGCACAGGGTAATACAGAAATGCTGTCATATGACAGTCACAAACATGGCTTTTGAAAAGAGGTAAATCTCTAGGATTATTAATCCAGGACTATTTTGCAGAATTTGTTACTGAATACATCTTTTGTTGCAATTTAATTTAGTAATTTACCATAAATATTTGGGGCAGAAATGTTTGTTATTGTTTTGTAGTGCCATAGTATCTTGATATTCTTGGTCACAGATATCACATGTAGAGTAGAAGCTGAGGGTCTGGCTTCCTGAAATACGTTTTATGTGCCTCGTCTATGTTTCACAAATGACAGGTACCTGTAGTCAGCCTCAATGCTGCCGGGTATACCCAGCTACTGCAGTACTGCTTACCATAGAATCATAGGATGACAGGTTGGGAGGGCCTACAAGGATCAACGGGCCAAAACTTTCTTGGCAAAAGGACAGTCTAGACAAGAGGGCCCAGCATCCTGTCCAGCTGAGTCTTAAAACTGTTCAGTGCTGGGGAATCCAATACTCCCCTGGGGAGATTATTCCAGTGGTTAATCTTATCATGAAAGATTTCCGTCTTGTGTCAAATTGGAATCTCCCCATGAGTAGTTTGTACCCATTGCCTCTCGACTTTTCCATGTGACTCCTTGTAAAATGGGAGTTTCCATTGTCTTTTTAGCCACCCTTTAAATACCAGAACATTCTGATGAGTTCTATCCTAAGCCTTCTTTTCTCAAGGCTGAACAAGCCCACTTCTTGCAGCCTTTCTTCATATGGCAGCTTCCGAGTCCTTTGTTCATTTTTGTGGCCTTCTCTGGATGCTCTCCAGCCTTTCCAAAATTCATTGAAGTCCTTTGCAGCATAATAAATGATGAGTTTGGGGAAAATCTAATATTTGTGAGCCTTAAACCCAAGCTCAATACATATCACGTAAGTGCTGAGGAGTTGTTTGCTCTTAAATCCAGTCCTGTGTGTCACAGGAAGTTTTCAGTAATGGTTGTGTTTGCAAGATGCCACCTGACAATTTTCACTTGATTTCACGCTTAGCACTTGTTTTACATAGGACGTGGTGCTAGAAATCTCATCCTGTATTGCATTTCAAGTGCAATAAGGGAAAAAATGTGTTTGCTTCAGGAGTCAGACACAAAGTTCAGGGAAAACAGTGCAAGAGTGGAGGGGAAGAAACACACGATTGCTGCAGGTGGCACAAACTCAATTGCTGTCACTTTCTGACTCTGAACAGAATTTGCATCATCTTCTATATCTGTACATGTATTCAGAGGCAATTTTTTTGTGACTTTAATGTGGAGAATAGTTAAAATGCCAAAGTATTCAGTGAAGCAAAGGACCTGCCATACTTTCTGGAAAGCTGACTTCCTCAACCTGGACCTGGAGGCCCAGGCTGCCATTTACAACTCAGTGGTGGCTTTCAGTATGAACAGAGGCTGAACCTTGTGCAGGATTTTGTATTGAGGTCTTTTAACTGTCCTGACATCACACTTCCCAGTTACCATAGAAATGTAATAATTATGGTTATCAGCAAGCGTTTTCTCTCACACTGTATCGTTCAACTCAAAACATTAAAGAAGCAATCAGTTATATCAATAAATTAAATGTTATCCATCTCTGTCAGGCAAAGGATACAGTACTCATTTAACAGTATAAGCAAAGCCATATCTCTTCTTCCAAAGCTGGAATCTTTTAGCTTAATTTGTATTTAAGTGAGCATAAACTGTATGCTATATCAGTAGCATTCAGTAAGTCAAACTGGCTGACCATAAGGAAGAGACAGATGCTGACACTTTGTGTTAAGAGACTGATGATGCCTCTATTCTATTCCATCACTGAAATAAGATCCAGTCAAAGACCAGTACAGGTCATGTATTGGCTACTAATTAAGAAAAGCAATTAAGACTGTAAATAAAAATAATAACAATCATATCCTTTCCTTCTGTTTCCCTTTCCTTGAGTGAAACATGAAAAGGGAAAGAAAGAGAAAAATACATTTTAATTTGCAATGTATCTTGTGCATGGTGGTTGTTGTAATAGCCAAGCTATCCCCACAATGCGTATTTAACTTTTGAACCTAGTTTGTATGTTTACTAGTAACTATATGGGTAGTTTCAGGTGAGCCAAGCTTATCAAAACACTACAGTATCACTGGATCTCTGTGTCATGTTCTATATGGAACTAGAAATATGAGTCTTATGTTTGTGGCATTAATGACAGTGTACTGCAGACATCAGTTATGCAAGCTCCCTCACTGAAGCATTTATGAATCTTAAAAGAAGGAAGAAATAATAGGAAATTACTGTAACTGGACAGGAAATATATTGCACATATTATAGTTAGCAGTATAAACGTAAACTGAAAACTACATTTTCAAAAAGATTAAATGAAGAATGTGTTTTTTAAGCTCTCATTTTTAGTGAAAATTTATAATACCTCATGTCAATACTTGCACTGTGACTTTTATTTACACCAAATGCCCTCATTTTTTAGTGCGATTTATTAGAATTATTTTTCAAAAGGTCACAGGCTTCTGGCCTTAACATCTAGAAGGTGTTCATTAAACTTGGTGGGACAGATCCAATGAGATAGGCAAGGAAGGAAGGGTGGAATGGTTGCTCTCTACATCAAGAGATGGACAGAGTGTGAAGAGCTGTCTCTGAAGAATAGCCACAAGTAAGTTGAAAGCTTATGGATAACAATCAGCGACCAGGGCAAAAAAGGAAACCTTGTGGTTGGTGTCTACTACAGGCTGCGCAATCAAGGGGACACTATTGATGCAGCATTCTATATTCCAGGTTTAAATTAGACTTGAAGCGTGAGGGAGACAATATCAGGCTCACACCTGCAAGCCACGGGATGACACACCAAGGTTAGAGTGATGGGCTGCAAGTGAGAACCCTCAGCCTGTTGGTCTGAGATCTGCTGGGTCCACTGGAGCACACCTGCAGTCTCACAGAGAGGAACCAGCGGCTCCTGTGGTAATAGGAGCCAAGAAAGGAATATCAGTGAAATATATCCAAGGAATTAAGGGGTGTTCCTCTAAGAAGATGACAGAGTCACCAGCCCAGCTGAAGAGCCTCTACACCAACGCTCGCAGCATGGGCAACAAACAGGAGCTGGAAGCCACTGGGCCGCTAGAGAGCTGTGACCTAGTTGCCATTACTGAAACTTGGTGGGATGAATCCCACGGTTGGAGTGCAGCCGTTGATAAGGACAGGCTGTTCAGAATGGGCAGGCAAAGAAGGAGGCGTGGAGGCATTGTCCTCTGTGTTTCAAGAAGTGGATGGATTGTGAAGGGCTGTCTCTGAACAATAGCCACAAGCAAGTTGCAACATATGGGTAAGAATCGGAGATTGAGAAAACAAAATGAAACCTTGTGATTGGTGTTTACTACAGTCCACTCAACCAAGTGGAGACTATTGACGGAGTCTTCTTACTCCAGCTATGTGAGGTATCGCACTCACAGGCTCTCATCCTTCTGTGGGACTTCAACCACAACAGCATCTGCTGAAAAGTAGCACAGTGAGCTGTAGGCAATTCAATAGACTCCTGGAGTGCGTTAAGGATAACTTCCTCAGCCAGGTGATAGACAGCCCTACCAGGAGAGATGCCATACTGGACCTGATGGTCACCAATTCAGCTGAGTTAATTGGTGTCGTCAAGACTGGAAGCAGCCAGGGCTGCACTGATCAGGCACTGGTGGAGTTTGCAGTGTGAGGGGCATGGGACAGGTGAAGAGCAAAGCCAGGAGCCTGAATTTTAAGACAGCAACCTTTCAGCTGTTCAAGGAGTTAGTCAACAGGATCCCCTCGGAAACTGCCCTCAGGGACAAGGGAGCACAATACAGCTGAACTTCTGTAAAGCCTTTGACACGGTCCTCTACAACATCCTTCTCTCTAAACTGGAGAGGTATGGATTTGATGGGTGGACTGTTTGGTGGATAAGGAAACAACTGGATGGTTGCACCTAGAGAGTAGCAGTCAATGGCTCAATGTTGCGATGGACACTGATGACAAGTGGTGTCTTTCAGGGGTCTGCACTGGGACCTGTACTTTTTTATTATCTTAATCAGTGACATAGACATTGGGATCAAGTGCATCCTCAGCATGTTTGCAGATGACAACAGGTTGAGTGGTGTAGCTGACACACCTAAGGGATGGGATGCCATCCAGAGGGACCTGGACAGGTTCAAGAAGTGAACCCATGTGAACCTCATGAGGTTCAACAAGGCCAGGTGCAAGGTCCTGCACTTGGATCAGGGCAACCGTTGGTACCAATACAAGCTGGGGGATGAAGGGATCGAGAGCAGCCCTGCAGACAAGGACTTGCGGGTTCTGGTGGGTGAAAGGCTGGACATGAGTCAGAAATGTGCACTTGCAGCCCAGAAGGCCAATTGTGTCTTGGACTGCATCAAAAGGAGCCTGTCCAGCAGTTCAAGGGAGGTGAGTCTGCCCCTCTGCTCTGCTCTGGTGAGACCCCACCTGGAGTCCTGCGTCCAGCTCTGGAGCCCTCAATACAGGAAAGACATGGACCTGTTGGGGAAGGCCCAGGGGAGGCCACAACAGTGATCAGAGGGATGGAACAGCTCTGCTGTGAGGACAGGCTCAGAGAGTTGGGGTTGTTCAGCCTGGAAAGAGAAGGCTCCAGTGAGACCTTGTTGTGGCCTTTCAGTACGTAAAAGTACTAGTATAAGAAAGATGGGGACAGACTTTTTAGCAGGGCCTGTTGTGATAGGACAAGAGGTAATGGTTTGAAATGACAAGACAGTAGATTCAGGCTAGACAAAAAGAAGAAATTTTTCACAATGAGGACGGTAAAATACTGGAACAAGTTGCCCACAGAAGTGGTAGGTGCCCAATCCCTGGAGACATTCAAGGCCAGGCTGGATGTGGCTCTGAGCAACCTGATCTAGTTGAAGATGTTCCTGCCCATGGCAGGGGGGTTGGACAGGATGACCTTTGAAGGTCCTTTCCAACCCAAACTATTCTATGTTTCTATTGTTTTTGGTTTGGTTTGGTTTGTGTGGTGTGGTTGTTGTTGTTGTTGTTGTTGTTTTTGTTGTTTTGTTTTGTTTTCCAAGATTCTGCTGTTCCTGGAGTAGTCTGTCTACAATTGAGTATAATAAAATAGCTTTTTCAGGTAGTTAATTGCATCTGAAGCCTGCTGATACAGATGCTATAAGACCAAGCTAAAGACATTTTGATTGTACTGAGTGGACTATTTCAGTACAATCTGGAAATAATTTTACATTTTATGTACAGGGTCCTGATAAGGCAGTTCCTTTTCTGAGGGCTGTCTCAACTTGCTAAAATAAATGAAGAGATAAAAGAAAAAGCTAAACTGCTCATACAGTTTTGTGATATACATTTTAGAAACTTGAGTGAGACGTTAAGAGTATTTCTAGTTCAATAGAGTGCACAAATTAGCTGGACATCATTAAAAATAACAGGTTAGACAGATTAAATTTTTATCCCACTTGAACACAACTCACTGAAAAAGGCAAGTTCCTGCATGTACAACATTGAATGTAATGTTTTTTTTCAGCTATTTATAGCTAGAAAAAAAGTGCAGATGCAGGTGTAGACCAGTGTTTGACCTTCTCCCAGATTCCTGTGAAGACTGTTAGCAAATTAAAGGGTTAGAAGTTCATTGAGGAATTAGTACACATTTCATAATAAAAAAATAATATCATTTAAACCAAGCCACAGATTAAGTTTGGTGGAGAAATAGTGCATCTGGAGCTTGGATGAATGGCTACACTGAAGGTATGCAAACTTTACATTTCAGTAGTAATAAAGAACCTACAATAACTTGATTCTTCATTTACTACATAATTGCAGGATAGAGTGTGAGCTTTGATGTGAGCATAGACTCTGTTCTTTCCACTGTGGTACATTTTCTATACGCTATCAGAGCCTTAAATATTTTACATGGGACTATACAGTGGGGTACTTTGTTGTTATTGTTGTTTTTTCCCAGATATTGCGATTTTCATAGACTCATATTTGGACAATGGCTGGTATGACATGTATCTCTGACGTCACTACCAGCATAGCTACTTAATCAATTGTACAAGTTAGTATTCTGCATTAACTACATAGTGTACAGTGGCATCACTAAAGGTCCTGGTGGTGAATTTCAGGAGAGCAAATTCTCCCCTGGTATCTGATACCATGCTCCATTAGAAAAATCCCAAAATGTATTCTGAGAAAGCTTCCACATAGTTAAAAATCAGGTTCAAATATTTGAGCAGGTAAGGATAACTGTAATAATAATCTGCTAGGTTCAAAACCAGATAATTTTTCACATTCTGTTTCTTTCTTATAACGTGATGGGAAACTATTTTTTTGCATGTGTTTGTTATTTGCAGTTGCACTGAAATTGTTTTAGTCAATGAGCTTGTTCTGAAAAATATCATCAGTAATCACACATTGACTAGCTGCAGCAGATAATATTTGTGTTATGTGTTGTACTTTCCTTTTTCCAATTTAATAGGAAATTACAAGGATAAATTTGGCCCCACAATCTAACTTAATAGAGTAAATAATGATACTTGATACTTCAAAAGAGGGGCTGTCTTCAAGCATTAGTTTCAAGATCACTCCTTGAAGCAGTTATTATAGAACTGATTGTGTCAATAGAGACAATTTCAGCAGGGGCACAAATTACAAAGTTGTGCTAATACACTAGTATTCTGTTACTAAAGCTTACTAACCTTTAGTGAACTTTATAACCTGAAATGTCTTTAATGAAGTTTTAAATAAAATGTAACTATTTTTCCATATCTAAAGTTTACTTTAAATACGTGAGTACATGTTCTTCTTTCTAAACCCTTTCATTCTTTCATCAAATGTGCTTGCTTTAAATTCATTATTTTTTCCACTGTATAAACTAGGTGGATTTGAATACTTACAGGAAGAATCTAAAGCATTTGGTTGTTATTAGAGTGGAGATAGCTGACTCACACATGCAAAAAATTAAAGAAACTTACAAATGTTCAAGTGATTTTTGTTTTGTTTTGAGGCTATACAGCACCAAACCACATCCTGTAGTACAACAGATCTTTTCCACTTTTATTTTTATTGTGCAGTATCATATCAGGTTAATAAAACAAACAAGGACAATACTCTTATTGTCTATCCCCATATTTTATTATTTTTATTTAAATATAACATACTATACATTGTTGCTCAGTGATTTTTGTTTCCTTTTTTAAATCCCTAACCCTGTTTTCCTTTTGCTCAGGAGTCTGTTATGCTGAGGATGACAGAAAACAGAGCTTATAGTTGAGGATCTGTGATACTCTAGATAGAGTGTCTGCAGTTTGCTCCCACTATAGTGGGTATTACAGTATACGAAACACACAGGAATCATTGATTCCTTCAAGGTTTTTTTAAATTTTTTATTTTTTTTTTTTTAATTTTGGTTAATTTTCAGTAACCACTATTCATGTCACAAATGGCTCCTGATTCACTTTGAAAAAGTGATGTTTGCCAATTTTGGCCTCTGAGCAGCATGGTGTTTTGAGTACTATGATAATATTTATGCATAATCCCTCCCCTGAACAAGTCATCTAGGCAATTCTGTCAAAAAAGAATTTAATTTGTACCCTAAATGTTCTTTAAGTGGTCATCTAATAATGTGTTTGCCCAAGCTCACATTGAATATTCAATGTGTGTGGTCCATTATGTCTTCCCAGTTTTAATTATCAATTACAAATTTTAAACAACAGAAACTCGCTTTTATCATGGCAGTTAAGTTTTACTGTGACCTGCAATTACATTTAAAAGCTGAAATTATTATTTCCCTTTCTAGAAAAATCAGTTGTGAAGAAGAAAGCTGGAGATAAAGTACTGTGAAATACAATGTCAGCTATCACCTGAAATGTTGTCTCTCAATGAATTCCTCGTTTTAGAACAGCTGACTTTATTTAAGGACAGGAAATACAATCTGACCATTCTGTATTTTATGGGAAAGCTATTATTTTTGGCCTTTTTTTTTTTTTCCAAAAGATCCCCAGCTAATATTTAAATAACAGATTAAGATTGAAGTGCTGGTTAAACATTGACTTAAATAAGTTATAGAAGATTTCAGCAACACCAGCCTTTATAGAGGTTAAACATTCTCAAAAAGACACATCAAGCAAGGCTCTCCTTTGTACCAAAATACAGTTTCCAAACAATAAAAAATAAAACAAACTTTTTCACAACAAGAAATATTGAAGATAAAACTGCAGCATCAATATAATCTCATAGTTATCACTTAAAGTATTTAGAACAAAATAATATTATACTACTTTTTTTTTTTTTTCTTACTAAAGACACTGCAAAGGCTTATTTATTTATTTAGTGGAATACAATGTGAAGACAGTGCTACAAATTGTTTGATGTACTGTTTTCTATTTATCTGCTCTAACAAAAAAAATCTCAATATGGATACACTGGTGAGCTATCCAGAGCTCTCTAAAATTACAGAGTAAAGCAAAACATAAAACAAACCTTATGTACCTTTAATTGAACAGACTTCATATTATGCTTAACTTTGTTATACTGCAGTTGCTCAAGTTAAGCCACGGGACTAGTAACACCTCATAAAAATGTGCTGGATATTATGTATTTTGAGCCTTCAGTTACTATGATGGATATAAAAGGCATTAAAGCTGGATACCAGCACAGCTTTTTCGTTGGCTCTCATATATAATATACATGTGAATAATAATCTCTGATAAATGCACGAGCATGATTTTGGATTTCCTGTCCCTCAGTCCTTACATAGGTATCACTTCCACTATGTGCCCGTGATTCTACAAGCTGGTAACAAGGACCAATGTGCTGAATGGGTGCATTAACTGAATAAGGATTGCAGGACTGTGTTGTCTTCATGCTTACCTTTCAGAGGCCAAATTTTACACTTGGGAATTACGCACTGTTTAATTTTAACATTTGCAATCTCAGTGACTTTAGCAGGGCTGTCCACATCTAGGTTCCAGCCTAATGCTTGCTGCAGAATATTGCACTGATTGCAATGCATTAGATCTTAGTTAAAAATTGAAATCAAAGTCAGATGAATATACACACAGATGCATTGACACCCAAGTACAGATGTGGCCCCTCCTATCAATTTCAAAATAGCAGAAAGACCCTTTGAACAAAGTATTTATTGAAGTTTGTTCTTGAGTGCTGATAAGTAAAAAGAATTCTCAAACATAAAGACACCCAATACCATAAATCCAAGCACTGCTTGTTTGGTCTTTTTGCTTAAGTGCAAGACAAGTTAGAAAAAAAAATGGATTATACACATTAAATTCTGCCTTTAAAGCCTTGTCTAATACCTATTCTCAGAGTACTTCTGTGGTTTTGATATTTTAACCTATCCCCCTCTGTGTGAAGTACTGAGAAAAAGGGAAAATAACAAAGAAGCAAATGAGGAAAACATTTCAAAACAAAAAGATATTTAACACCCTATTAAATAAATAACTTAGAAATAAAAAGAAATGAAGTTAGAACATACAAGCCAACCATACTATTCGTTTTGTTAGAACAATTTTACACTACTTTGCTTATATTCCTTAATCCTATCCATTCTTCCACAAGGCTTCTCCAGAAATGTCATTATCTGTGCATGTGACCCAAGTGCTTCCAGTAAATGCTTGCATGTCTAAATGTTCATTGGATCATTAGGCTTGAACGAAAAATCAAGGTCTTTGATATGAGCTAGTATTCCATAAATAACTTTCCCCATGAAGATCACTCAACAGATTGTCTCACATCCCCTAAATTCTGTTGCAGAGATAGAAAAACTTGTTCACACTGGCAATAACTTCCATGCCATTTGATCCAGCTTGTATCCTGATAATAAGATATGTCACTGAACTAAATAAAAGTATTTTGTGTGCCAGCAATGAGTACAAAACTTTCAAAGGCTTCCCCTGCTCCTTTTCAAACAAGCAGATGTCTGCACTATTTCTTTGCATCTGCTCTTCAAGAGGATTACCAAATAATCTTGACATAAGAGCCTTTGGTTCAACTGCATCAATAAAACAGCTCCTTCATCTATGACATTACTACCATTGGAAGAAAGTGAGCTGAAGTGTTTTTCCTTCTTGTTTTCTGTCCCCTCTTTGTCGCTCCCCTTCCATTCAGGGCCACAAACATTTGCCTTCCATTGTGCTTCCAATTTAAGGACGCATACGTGTTATATCCATTTTCTTCTATTCTTTCCTTCAATTTGCAATCACTGTTAAACTCCTTCTGTTAAAAGAAGAAAACAAATACTCAAATTCAGAATAAACATAATCTTTCAGAGTTGCAGCATACTGAAAGTAGTTTCTAAAAATATTCTGGAAGATTTCAGTGTTCTGTACGTGACATTGTTTTAGGATTCTACAGTGTATTTAAAGAAGAGTTTAACTGTGTCCACAGCATTTAAAGCAACATCAGTTAGACTACAAAAAGTGAAACCAACAAAAGACATAATCAATTATTCAGTGCATTATTATAGCAGTGAAATGATATAGTTCACTCACAACTGAAATTATACTTCTCTGTGTTGGAATGTAGCAACAATATTAAACCAAATTCTCAGTCATAAACTCAAAGTATGAGGTAGCAGTCTTGGAATCATCCATCACATTTCAGCTCTAACAAATACAACCCTTAAATATCTTGAACCAGATTATTGATACCATATGCTAAACAAATATGCATGGCATATGCCTACTTCTTATTTAAAGTAAGATCCTTTGCACTACACTGGCAACAAAATGCCCTTTTTTGAATGGGTGCGAATCACTGTTATGCTGCTGTTACAATGGATGTGAAGCCTGTTTACTTTGCTGACCTGAAGAGAGTCTTAGCCTAAAAATGATCCTAGAACAACAGAAGCATTTTGGTTGGAAGAGACCCTCATGATCATCGAGTCCACCTGTTAACCCAACATTGTCACTAAATCACTGTCACCTAAGAACATCATCTCTGCATCTGTTATACCCTTCCAGGGATGGTGACTCCACCACTGCCTTGGGCAGCCTGTTCCAATGCCTGACAACCCCTTTCGGGAAGAAATTGCTCCCAATATCCAATCTAAACCTTCCCTGGTACAACTTGAGGCCATTTCCTCTTGTCCTATCACTTTTTACTTGTGAGAACGACCTCCCCCATCCCCATTACAACCTCCTTTCAGGTGACTGTAGAGAGCCAGAGGTCTCTCCTCAGCCTCCTTTTCTCAAGGCTAAACCCCTCCTGGTCACTCAGCTGCTCCTCATAAGACTCGTGCTTCAGACCTTTCACCAGCTTACCTTTCTGCAGGAGAAAGACAAGATGGGTGTGGGGCTGTGCAGGGGGCCACAGAGCTCCCCAGCTGCAGGAAGGTTCCCCAAATAAGCAGAGAGCATTGCTTTGCTGGTGTGAACCAGCACAGGGGATTTACACCAACCAAGGACATGGCCCCGTGCCACCTTAATAATGTATGATCCTGTACCTTATTTACCAAATAGACTTGAAAGCAATTTTGTGCATGATATGAGGAATTAAGGTTTTCTTTTTTTAAAGGAGAATCAGTTGTCAATTTGTTAGAAAGAATAAAAAATACAGGCATGTGCAAGCATATAGAGGGAGACTATTTTTGTCAATAGTGTTAAATGCACTTTTAGGCAGATCTGCTTCTCTATAATGAAGCCAAGAATACTTTGTTTTCATAAACAAGTAATTCCTAGATATAAAAACCCCCAGTTTTATGAAGTTATTTATAGTCCATTTAGAAGGCTTTTGAAAGTGGGGAATTTGTAACATGCTTAAATTACAAGCAAAAATTAGCATTTTGTTGTTTCTGCATTTCAGAAAATAAGATGTTATTTCACAGCTCAGGCAGAAGCATGTCAGAATCTCAGAGTATGATATACTAACTACACGTGGCATTTTTAATGTGTCTGCAGACAAGATAAGAAATATGTCTGCATAATAAAACAATTTTCATGGTACAGAAAAGAATTTCAGGCATGTTTTATCTTTTGTTATTATCAAAATCCTTAGATATTCTGCTAATAGAGATAAATACAGTATCCACATTAATAAAAAAGACATAAGACTATTAAAATATTTATTTTCCATTCCTATTAATTTAAATAAGAATTTCTAAACTAGCTAATGTTCAGCACTTTAATAAAGTAGGAATTTTTGGGCCTATAATTAATGTTTTACCTAGTTGTTATGGAGACCATAGAACATATGCTTATGTCTTCATAACAGGATTTTGCATATTCAAACTCAGTTTGGCTCCCAAAGTGCTCTTTGACTTTGAAATTAGTAGTTAGCTGAACAATGACTGTTGGGGAAGGCACTATCAAGAGAAGACTCTACAAAACAGCCCTTGATACTGCCTGTATTCACAAAGCTACATATCAATCATTTAACATCTATCTGCTGTAATATGCCACTTCAGGCATCAAGAGATGGAGAAGGCAGGTGGCCATCAATCACAGTTCTAAACCGCAGTAACTTCTATCTGCCAGCACCTTATATTGTTAAAGAAACCAAATAGTGAGTCTTCTTTTGCTCCCTCATGATAACCAAAGTCAGTCAAATGGAAACATCACAGACACAGAATTTTCTCAGAAGCTGGATTGTACTTGAATCCAAACTTTTATCTCTATTATTAGATAATACAGAGAGAAGAGAGAACGGTGTGATGTGGTTAAGAAGTCTTATTGGCAGGTGTTTGAGTGTTAGGCCAAGACTGCTTTGCTCATTTCAAACAAATTTCAGCATAACCAGGGTCTATTGTGCACATGCTTAAGAGTGTTTTTACAATTTTTATTGGTTCTGTTTTTCATATCCATCTGCAAGCTGCCATGCTGTAGTAATATGAGTCTAACTGCAGGTCTTGGGAGGATGGGAAAAATAATAACAGAAGCATTCTTGAAATCTCTGAAGTATTATGGAATGGATTTTGATAAGTCATTATGTTTTGATTTTATGATGTGAATATTGAAAAATTATCTCAGCTGGAATTAAAAAAAAAGCTTTCCACATTCGTATCCTCCTGTCAACACTATTTCTAATACACTATGAATTACTGGATCTTATGGCAGCAGTTTCCACCTATGGTACAAGAAAGCTGCTTTGACTTACTTTGTGTGTATAGGGTTGGGATGGATTCTCACCACACCAGCTTCAGCTAAACAACTTGGGTAGGAAAACTGTCTCAGACTTCGGCACGGATGATCAAAAATGACTAAATTAAATGCTGTAAACTGAGATGTGTGAACTGAAGATAGTAATTTATGCTAACACCTTCACATATGTAGAGAAGCATGCCCATGATCAATGACTGTAGCTTAACTGACAAATGGTGACATTGTCAGCAGGTCAGGATACCCTTAGATCTCTCTTTGGCACAGGACTGAGCACTACTTCTCCTGTATTTCTGACCAATGTAATTCTAGAAATTAAAACGCACATTTACAGGAGTTTAAGAAACATTTATCTGTTCTGGTCTTTCCTTACATGATTCTTCAACACTGTCCAGGAGTTTAGAAAGCTGGAGGTAACCTTTTGGACAAGGACTGACTTGCCACAGTGCAGATGAGGAAGGACAGTTTTTGTGTTTGTATGAAGTAAAACCACTCCATAGAAAGACTTCCTGAAAAAAGAGGGCCAAATGACTTCAAGCCCCTCTAGTCTCAGTTGAGACTGGCATTACTCCATTATTTTCAGCAGAAGCAGGAGGCTTAGCTACATTGCCTGAGGATAAACCCAGCCCCAGTACCTATCTGTGACTTGTTGTCATTAAACCCCATTAATGTTCTGAATACCAAGCAAAATCTGAAGATTGGCTTGTAACCTTTGCAGATGACTTGAATAAGTTT
The DNA here is from genome assembly GCA_013399365.1 of Pampusana beccarii. Classification (NCBI taxonomy): domain Eukaryota; kingdom Metazoa; phylum Chordata; class Aves; order Columbiformes; family Columbidae; genus Pampusana; species Pampusana beccarii. The sequence continues at coordinate 153,320 of VWYH01005555.1, read as the reverse complement.
ACGTTTATGTGGGCTCAAACTCACTGGAACTGGCAAAATGTTGCAAAATCATAAACCAAACCAGATGTAATATCAGAACAATCTGGTATTTATGTAACCATGTGGATATGTGAGGGTCCACTTGAGATTAGTAGTCAGATTTAGAGATCAAATTGCTTCGTATTACAAATATTTGAATAGTTACTTCCCCCTCCCTGCCCTGAATGTATCAATAATGCCAAATGTTCACAAATATAAATAGAGTGTATACATATGAATTTCAAATGATACCCAAATTCTGCCCAGTCAATGATTATGCTGGGCCACCTTATCCAGACTGTGCTTTTGCCAAGAAAGGTTGGACCAGATGATCCTTGATGTCCTTTCCAACCTTATATGCTATGATTCTATTATTATCTGTCTGCTGATACGTAAAAATATATCTATCTGTTCTGTCCATAAACTCGTGTGTTAATTAATACAATCAATTTAAAGCTGGCTACTCTAGAAATCTTTCTGGAAGTTGTAGTTTGATAATGTGATGTATCTGCTCCATCAGCTGAAGTTTCCAACATTTCAGATACACTTTATTCACCCCCTCCTCTCCCCCCAGTTACTGATAAATGCGACCTTATTGTAGAAAAATAGGCAAAACCAGCCTTAAATAATACATATTTTTAGGACCCTCTCCATTGACTACTACTTAATAAGAAACGCGACTGAAGCAGTAAACATAAGAAATCTCAGCAGCTGCTTTGGTATGATATAAGCTTAACAAACAAAAGAGGGCTTGTGGTGAGGGGGGCTGCTGGTTTACCAGAGGATGAAATTTTGATGAAGAGCTTATTTCAGCTCTAATTAGTAGTAATACACAGACAAGTGGGGTTTTCAGTGGGTAAGAGAGGGAGCCATGCTGATTACTGCAACACGTTTGGAAGGTAAAAGAATACTTACAGAGCCGTAGACTTTTCCTTTCTTGTTCATGGCTAAATAATAGTTGCTCTTAATGGACTTAACTGCCACGACTCCAATTTCTACAGACGTTATCTCCAATATGCCTAAAAAACAAAATTTGAGCTATTTAATCACTTCATTAGAGGATTTTCTCACTACAGAAAAGGCAATAAACCTGAAAAAAACCAAACTTTTACTATTTGGAACCAACTGATCAACAAAGTTTAGGAAAATTCTTCCCTTAAACATTGCAAGAATATACACGAACATTGTTTCAATTAACATGTTTTCTTTGCTAACCCTGTATTTTAAACCCCATAAATACTGAAACAAGTTCATTCTTCTTCACATAGATTTTACTAAAATTTATCTGAACCACAGCATTAAATTAAATCTATAGCATATGTCAATAGAATGTTAAAATTTACCCCAGTCTTCAAAACCAGTGGTAACCTATTTATTCTTTGTAGGACACTTAGATAAACTAAGTCTCTTGGCTGTGCTGAGCTGATAAATTCACTTTTGGCAAGTATGTTGACAGTTTGGGATATAGTAAGACTAACCCTAAAGGCCACGTTATCTTTGTCTTTCAGATATCAGAAACATTTTGCTCTGTTTGTAAGAAATACGAGTAACTTTTTTTCTTTAAGTCAAACTCTTTCTGTGACACTGGATGGGAGAGAAAGCTTTCCATCTCTATGTTTTCTGCCCAAGAGTATATTGATTTGGGAGTAGTAGAAGTCATTAAAATTTAAACAGTGACTTTAGAGACCCCTTTTCAGCTATTACTAGAGTGACCGCAAGGCTATGTTTTTGGGCATCATGTCTTAATACAGCATAAATATGACTTCAACAAAATAACTTCGAAACGGTTTATCCAGGTAATATGCCTGGCTTCAACATCTCTCATTATATTAAAGTAGTCAGAACAACAGCTCATCTAACTCAGTGGTTGCTAATGGGGAAATTATGAGAGGGATAAAAGCAACAAGAAGTTGTAAAGAACACCCTAGACTGATCCGAGAAATAAAGTCATGAATAAATCAGCTGGAAAGAACATTGATGAGTTGCTACCTGCTTAAAAAAAGAATCTGCAATAATTTCCTCCTAAATATGTTCCATGCTTTTTGTCTGAGCAGGGTTGTACTGGAAAATCCATATGCTTTTTCATTTAGTTAAAAATTCCTTATGGTAACCACACGTCAACTGAAGCCAACAGTGTAACATGGTATTCAGTGTTTTTCTGGAAACGCTGATTTTCTGTCCCTGGAAGCTGAATGCAGTCTGTTCACTGTGGAACCATGTAGACTTTAGTGTGTAGAGGAGATTAGGAGGAAGTTCTTTTGTTGTATTTTTTTTTTTAAATGGCTGCTCTATATACAATGAAAAAGCCATTCGGTACAGCCATTAGACTGGTCTAAGCAACCCAGGAGTGAGCGTGTTGCTTGTTCTGTGACCAGAAGTAGAGGATTTGATGTTAGCTGGACAGCAGTTGTGAGCCAAGCATGAAGAAGTAATAGCTGATTTTTATTGGGAGTAAACTGGTGATACAGTTAACACGTGTGAAGAAGAGAGAAAACATCAAACTAGGCAATTTAACATGAAAGACCTCGTTTTATTGTCAAGAAAGAAGAGGTAGCCTTTCCTGGATGCATTTTAAAATATACATAAAATTCTATACTTATATAAACTACATAAATTCTGATACGAAGTTATATAAACTCCAGTGCAATTAGCAGAGATTTCGTGTTTACTTAGCAAAAAGCATTAGGCTGGCTACAGCTACAAGGTCTATAGTCATTGCATCTGAGAAAGACTTCAGTGACAACTGCAGGATAAACAACAGGACGTCTAGAATCTAGCAAAGGCCTTCATTAAATGGGCCATATTAAACCAGAAATAATAATATTAAAAAAAAAAACTGTCCAAACTCACGAAGACCTGAAAGTGGAGGAGTATTTTCTTTAAAATTGATGTCAAAAGGCAAATATAATTGTTGACAGACACAAATTATCATGTATTATTAAAAAAGAAAAAGCTGGTAAGGTCTTCCAGTGTAAGATTTTTTATGGTAAGATTCTTAATTGCAGCATGAAAAATCAGCAGTGCTAAGAATGGGTTTGCACATACAAACTATGAAAACTTCACCTATGCTGTGAAGGATCTGCAGATCCACCAAGCTTCTTACAGCCATGTGAGAACAATTCTGCACTAATGGCCTCTCAGGCTTGAAACTGAGACTTGAATAAAGAGAGTGAATGTGCAGTTACATACAGCACTGCAATTCTGCTACCTGTGAGGGAGCAGAAACAACAGTTCCAAAATCAGCTTACTCCATCATCAGTAGTATCCAACTCAGTAGCAGCAAAAGCCCTTCTGCTATCTGGAGCTGCCTAACTACTGCCAAGCAGAAAAGATATGGCCAGTTATTTAACTGAAAACTCTAAACACAGTTCACATTAGTTACTTAAATGTAATGTTAGCCGGAGAATTAGCACAAGGTGCTTAGGTAGAAATAAGAGGAGCTGTAACTCATGGGAACTCTGTAACCTAGAAAGACCCCAAAAACATAGGGGAAAATTCAGTTAAGAATCACGACCTAGTTTTAAGGCTGACTTTTCTAGTGTTGCTTAGAAGCCAAATATAATTTTCCATATATATAAGATGAAGAGAATTATACTCTCTAATGTCAAGAAAAGTTACGAGGCCTCCTTTATTATGTCTTGATAGTCAGCTCATATACACCAGTGTCATGCCCTTGATATAAGCAGATCAATGAGTCTATGCCAGCCAAGGCTGGTAACACATATACTTGTACTATTCTTAAAATGTTGCTCATTTTCACAGCAAAGAAAAGGCAAAGTTGCTTTCTTGATTTTCTGCAAGCACATTAATACAGAGCAGTGGTCTTTAATACTTCTCTCCTATGGGACATATCCTACAGTATTTGTGCTCAAAATCAAATGGACTTAAGTGGAGTGCGTTATGTAATGTCGATGACAAGCTACTAAAGGGTAAGAATGTGGTGTGAACACTGCTATAGCATCCACTTATTTTTACATGAGTGACATGTAGTGTTTTTTGGTTGTTTGTTTAATTTTCCATGCCAAAAAGTGATTAGAAGAATTGAGATAATTCTTTCTACAAAAAATAATTGCTGTAACCTGAACTGTCACACCAGTAAAACCAGGCTGGGTCCATTTCCAACAACAGCAGTAACAACAACAACAAAATGATACTGGCGTAACATGGGCCGTTATTAATTTTTATGTTGAAATTGATTAATCTGAGTTATATTTTGGCATATTATTCTTGTAACAGTAACGCCATATTAGACCATTTCAATTGATTATTACACTTGCAGCTGAAGAAGAAGAGTGCTTAAATAACAAACTTGAACTGAATTAGCCCATTTTAAGTCTTTTGCACTTGAATGATAGACATACAATGCTCTTCAGTGCAATACCTAAGTTAAAGTAACAGTCATACAATTCATGAAAATATAGTAGTTTTTTTCTGCTAAAGTTTGTTTGCATTCTCACACTCTGGTGTATCCCCAGTGGGGCAGCTGAAAGGAGGTCAGGAGGAGAAACATTACTACATTTACGTTATATCCACAGTAACCAGTTTGATTACACCTAGTTACATGTTATACTACTTAACTGGAGCCAAATGTAGCCAAACATTTGATCTCATCACCAATGATCTTGTATTTATTCTCACTGACCATGTTTTGTCTATTTGGAAGTTGAAAAACGTATAGTTTTGCATATTCTAACCTCTGCAATATTTGGGGGAGAGAAGGGGACATTTTAATGGCTGTTTTTCTTCCAAATGAATTTAATTGTCTTGTTCTATCACCCCTTGGGTAACAGGGACCTAATTTGGTACTTACCTACTTCTGTACACCCTAGAAACTTCACTGGAGTTACATGCTAGTTACAGGCACAAAACCAGCTTTCGTCTAGATTGCAAATTATTCAGTATTATTTACAGATTTTCTCAGGAGGAGATTCTCCCACGAGTTTGATAGAAATCTACTGAAGGCAATAGGAGTCTTTACATAGGTATCAGTGATGTAGATAAAAATTTCAAAGGTCAGCATGAGAGCACCAACTCATCTGACATGGATCTACAAGCAGAAATCATAAGGACTTTTCAGAACTTTGAAACAGATTGGATTTAAATCAAATTCCTTTGATGTAAGGGTGAAAAGATGTATTTGATTATTCTTGAGTCATTTATAAATTCAACAGAAATGTATAAAAAAAAGAAATTGAGGCATATAGTATGAAGCTTAAAACTGTAGGGTTTTAACCATCTAATGAAACTGACTTCTTTGAGGGCACAAAATAAATTGTGTTTTCCTCGAGTCTCATGTAGTACAGTCACAGGACGTGACTGGACTCTATACTACTACAATAAAAAAAATAATTTCCAAGGGCTCTCAAGATTAACTCTGTAAAATTCCATATTCTTCAAGTGCTGCAGGATTGCAGGTAAGCGCCCATGTGTAATCATTGACAATATGGCTGAAAGGATGCCAGACCACTGTGGATACTCCACTGGCCTGAGTCAGGAAGGCTATTTTTGACAGATGATTGTTCTCAGGCATCTTTAAAACATGAAATTCTGTGACCTCCTTGGTAACCTGTTCCACTACTTACGTTGCCAAGTTTTTCTAGTGTCCAATGTAAATGGCCTTGTTGTAATTTAAGCCCATTAATTCCTTTTTAAACAGTAAACTAACACAAAAAAAGATACTTTTAAAAAATATACTTTTTTTATTTTTCTTTGAAGAAACTTACATAGTCAGGAATTATTATCACACTTACCTATCTACTACCAATTTTTACTCTATAAACGAGCCTGGTTTTTCAATGTTTTCTTTAAAGCTTTCAGGCCTTCTAAACCTTTGAGTATTCCTGATGCTTATGTCCACAGAATGGCCATAATACTGATAATATATAATGCTGATTCATACTTGATTTGTGATCCACCACCCTTGGATATGTGGAAGAGATATAAGCAAGCATTCCTTATTCCATATTTGTAAATCTGATTACTCTTAATTAAACATTGTACTTCACACATGGTGGCCTCTTTTTTATTTTATAATTTCTCTAATTTGTCATTTTGAGTTCTTATTCAGTCCTCCAAAATACTTGCAAATACTTCCAAGTTTCATATTGCCTGCAACTTTTATAACCATATTTTCAATTCCTTAATTCAAGTTATTAATGAATTACTGATTAGGAGGTACCTTGAAGAGGCTCTTGTGGAACTTGATGCCTTTGTTCAGTAAAAAACTGCTAATTCTTGAGTATGGCTTTCTATACTGTAAGACTTTTACTTTACTTTTTTGCTTGCTGACACTGGTTAAGAGAATATGATCAGAGAAGTTTGTTTCAAAAACATTTCCCAAATTCATGGTATCTACTGCTTCTCTCCTATAAATGAAAAATTTTATCTCATCACAGTTGAAGCCTAGGTTGGTTTGGTATTACTTCTATTTGATTAATTCTTTGATTAATTCTGTTTGGTTGGTAATTTCTCAGGTGTTTGCAAACATGTATTTAAAAATTATTTTCCCCATATTTTTTTCTCAGGATATGCTGGCTTGTCTCTAGGTCTTTGTTTTTTCCTCTTCCAAAAAGGAGCTTATATTTACTACTGCCTCAGTTATCTAGGGAGCCATTTTTCTCCTCAAGTTTTCAGAATGAATCTCTAGAGGCATGACCAACCTACTCAGTAGAAGGAGTAAATTTTGGCAAGTGAAAAACAGATTAATCATCCAACTAATTTTCATTTTGTTGTTGGTTTTTTTTTTTTCTATTACAACTAATGTAAGCCTCTCTATGTATCTCATGTTTATTTTCTGTGAAGACTGAAACAAAAATGTATTTTAACATACTTTCTTCTATATGTTTTGTATTTAACACTATACCATTGCTTGGGCTTAGGCATTTCCATGCCTTGAAACTTTTCACTCCAAGAAAATATGTAAAGTAAATAATCTCCATGATATAATGTTACTTGTAATTAGGCTTGATAATAAGCACTACAAAAAAATAATATTGTTGGAGAGAAAATTCTTGTTAGTAGTTACTAATTTCTGGTTCCATGCTTTTTAAAAACTTGGCAACGNCTTGTCTCTAGGTCTTTGTTTTTTCCTCTTCCAAAAAGGAGCTTATATTTACTACTGCCTCAGTTATCTAGGGAGCCATTTTTCTCCTCAAGTTTTCAGAA
>VWYH01005555.1:92557-146132 GCA_013399365.1 Pampusana beccarii | reverse complement strand
TAAAGTAAATAATCTCCATGATATAATGTTACTTGTAATTAGGCTTGATAATAAGCACTACAAAAAAATAATATTGTTGGAGAGAAAATTCTTGTTAGTAGTTACTAATTTCTGGTTCCATGCTTTTTAAAAACTTGGCAACGAAAATAAAATAATTTAAAATAAATAAAATGCTGTGGCCTCCATTATGGTTTTAAAACAGATAGCACAATATTATTTTACAGCCATAACTCTCTAAACTTCAACAATTACAACTAATCTTCTTTGACCACATCCACTGTAAAAGCATGGTTTTCAATACCCAAACCATTTCCAACTCATTATAGTTAGAAATATTTTAAATATCAACTTGAGATGTACCCTGTAGCTATGCATGTGCTCCCTTTACAGGTCCCAAAGGCTAGAAACATATTCCCAATAGAAATCAAATATATTTAGCTTAAACAAACTGTATTTTTATAGTTTATAAAAGTGATCATTATATAAATGAAAAGGCAACAGAAAGCTGATTGGCTGTCTTACTCTGCACAGAGGGACTGTAAAAAACATTAGCGAAAAACTGCACTTCATAATTCTGTACACTAGTTCCAAATGTCCTATTTTTAATAAAAGTGTTGTTAATACGAAGCAAAAAAATTACAAAATATCCTAGAACTTGAGTGAAATTATGTCAAGAAATTTCTTAGGAAAGACAACTTGACAGAGTATTAGACATATTATCACAGCATACTGCAGCGCATCCAAACACACCCTGCAATGAGAACTACTTGATTCTGGGACCAAATTTAACTTCTTTGCAGTGTGAGGTAATGACCATTTTTCTGTAGCTGCATCATTTATGTAATAAGTTCTNTAAAGTAAATAATCTCCATGATATAATGTTACTTGTAATTAGGCTTGATAATAAGCACTACAAAAAAATAATATTGTTGGAGAGAAAATTCTTGTTAGTAGTTACTAATTTCTGGTTCCATGCTTTTTAAAAACTTGGCAACGAAAATAAAATAATTTAAAATAAATAAAATGCTGTGGCCTCCATTATGGTTTTAAAACAGATAGCACAATATTATTTTACAGCCATAACTCTCTAAACTTCAACAATTACAACTAATCTTCTTTGACCACATCCACTGTAAAAGCATGGTTTTCAATACCCAAACCATTTCCAACTCATTATAGTTAGAAATATTTTAAATATCAACTTGAGATGTACCCTGTAGCTATGCATGTGCTCCCTTTACAGGTCCCAAAGGCTAGAAACATATTCCCAATAGAAATCAAATATATTTAGCTTAAACAAACTGTATTTTTATAGTTTATAAAAGTGATCATTATATAAATGAAAAGGCAACAGAAAGCTGATTGGCTGTCTTACTCTGCACAGAGGGACTGTAAAAAACATTAGCGAAAAACTGCACTTCATAATTCTGTACACTAGTTCCAAATGTCCTATTTTTAATAAAAGTGTTGTTAATACGAAGCAAAAAAATTACAAAATATCCTAGAACTTGAGTGAAATTATGTCAAGAAATTTCTTAGGAAAGACAACTTGACAGAGTATTAGACATATTATCACAGCATACTGCAGCGCATCCAAACACACCCTGCAATGAGAACTACTTGATTCTGGGACCAAATTTAACTTCTTTGCAGTGTGAGGTAATGACCATTTTTCTGTAGCTGCATCATTTATGTAATAAGTTCTTAAAATACCCTTTAAACATCTGCAACCCTAGTTGCAGTCCCCTTAATGCAGAGAAACAGGATCACTTTGCATCTTCCTCCCCCTTTCAGACCTTATCCCATGTATGTGGCAATCCACAGACAGTCCTTCCCTCCCTTGCTTTTTCTTCTGTCTGCAGAAATATCACAGATGAAAAGTGACTTCAGCTGGATGGAATGCGATGATGACTGAGAGCTTCCAAAATTTTTTGGTTTCCCAAGTGGTGACAAGAAACTGGTGGGCCTATGAAGGCAGACGTTGCTCTTGGTGGGTAACTAGAGAAGGTAGAACTTGTAAACATTCCTCTAAACTGACTTTTCTGGACTTTTGTTTGTGTGCCCTCCAGGGACCTTCTGCGAAGGGGTACCTTTGACTGGCACTGGCTTGCGTCAAACAAAGTTGGTGATAAGGCACAACATTGAACATTTAATAATTTAAAAAGCTGCTTTTAGTACGTGGCTGGAAAAAGAGAGAAGAGCTTGAGAAGACTAGTTGGGTATGATCATGAAAGACTGAAGTCCAAAGCAATACGAGGCCACTGACTTTGTTTCCACACCATTTCACCATCTACACCTGTGCAAAGCAAGTTGAAAACACCCCCAAATGAGAAGTTATACTGTTATTCCTATCTTTTATCTGTTTTGCATGAGAATTATTGACAACAGAAAGAGGAAGACAGAGGAGTAGAACATAAAACAAACCTAGGAAACTGAAGATGTGCTAATCAAGATTTTGGAAGCTTTTTCAATGAAGCAACGTTGTTCCACTACAATGTAACCTTACAGACTTTGCAGTCATCTTTGGAAGGAAGCTTCTTAAGATACAAAACTAACAACCCATGCCACAGTTATGGGCAGAAATCTCAAATAATAACCAATCCAAACCATAACCTGAGTTTTGACTTAAAACTAAAACTTTATTTTAATATGAAATGTTCGGTGCTTTTTATAATTATTTAGTATTTTTGTAGACCTTACCCTTCCTTCTGTAAATCAGAAGTACTAAAGACCACAAAGCAAGCTGCTAACATGTAATATTTAGATCAACTATAGCAAAAATGTTAATGTCCCATGAGCTTTTCAGTCCAATTCCCACATCTGATGAATTGGATAAGCCTGAGATATGTATTCAAACTTCTGGAAGGCTGTGGGAACAGGACTTCTGAGCCTTCCTGCATCAGCACAATATCAGTATAAGATGTGATTTCACTGTGGTATATAAAGACTAAGTAAAAAACTAATTTTTAGAACCCTTTCTCAGACCCACAAGGGGATTAAAGGAAAATAAACCACTTCTCCTTTCCTTATCTACTGCCTTTATGGCTTTAATTTCAGAGCAGAGCAAGAACTACTCAATCAGCAGTCCTCTGTAGACCAAGGAAATGGAAGGACGGCAGCAGTAGAGTACGTGGAAAGAGAGAACCTCATTAGTGAGGCAATAGTGAGAGCTGTTTGTTAGCAGAAGAGGAGTTTAAGTTTAGCTACAAGAACGGCAGGAATTTAGCTAGTGTACATCCTGACAGGTAACAGAAACAATTAGCACACTTAACCTATATTCTTCCCTCTTCTCAATTAAAGGAGGCAACTCCAAAGAACAGTTCTAAACACTACCAGTCCTCCTGTTAAATGTCCAAAGTTATAATAGATAGGGTTAAACTTAAGCAAAGGGAAGGCAGGAAATTACTTTGAAGACACATCTATGCTCCCAGCTGAGTTCAGATCTTTCTGAAGGACATCTTGTCTGTCACTTTCATACCTAACATGGAAGCATGTAATCAGATTTAGCCAAAATGCTGAAACTATCTTGCAGGAGGAAAGATAAACATGTTTGCTTCCTTCACATGGATTTAATTCGTACTGTGGAGATGAGATGGCTACAGGTAGAGCCAACTGTACCTAGCTCTGTTAATCAGAGCTCAGATTTCTTGAGCTCCACACTTTGAGCCAAGACAGGAAGACATATAGACAGCTACATGAATGTTGATGGAAAATATAAGGGTCTGAACTTCTCAGTGTGCTTGACCCCAACATTGCAAGATCTGATAACTTGTAGATTAGACACAGACAGTGTCAGAATTCATTATCTGATCTGTTTCTAGGGTGGAGGAGTTGTAACTGAAGACTCATACTGACCAAGCAATGGTAGCAATTCACATGCCAAGAAAAAAAAAAAAGGAAAACAAAATATCCTCACCCCCATCTAGTATATATGGTTAGACACAGGTCTGTAGTTATCTAATTTGTTAGAGCTCCTGACAAAGATGGCTTAAGGAGTTGCAGCCCTCCCTTTCTCCAGATACTTTTTCCTGCCTCTGTGCTGAAGTTCACCAACCCTTCAAATATAACTCTTTGTGGAGCAGTACTATAAACAATATCTTTGGAATGATCTGGCTTGGAAATAACTCTCAATAGAAAACAAATCAACCTAAAACCCTAAGGACTAAACAATCCAAGTTTTTGCAGTCATTCCTAGTAATACATGTTTCCCAGACCTCCTATTGCTCTCTCTCTGGTCTCTTTCCAGTTGGCTAATTTTTTTCAAGTGAGGTGCCCAAGATTGGACTAATATTCTAACTAAGGCCTGATGGGTACTGAATTGAGCAGAAAAATTACTTCATGTGTTTATAAGGAAACTTGGATCCCAATCCAAATCCTAAACGAAACTTGGCAAACCATATAAATGTTTCCATTTAGTAGACAGGATCAGGCACTCAGGATTTCTGCCAAATCTTAAATTTCTAGGTCTCCACAGAAATACACAGGAGAATGGAAAGCTTATAAGTGACTAAGACAGCTGAGTGTATTTTCTCAGGAGTGTGTGGAGCTGCATATTTCAACCTGGGTATAATCCTGAGTTATCTCCCACATTCATGATCATTACATTCACCTCCTGCATTTTACTATTTATATAAGTTTCAATGTGAATAATTGTAAATTGGAAGAAACCAGATGGAGATAATGCTGCTACATTTACTGGCCATCCTAAGACACAGGGAAAGGGATAATACATAGGCAGTACACTAAGGAGGAAAGAGTTAAAATGCATGGTGACTGACAGGAGAAGTAGCTGTCCATCACCTGCAATCTCNCCCTCAGTCTCCTCCAGGCTGAACAAACCAAGTGACTTTATCTGCTCCTCATACGGCTTCTCCTCCAAACCCTTCACCAACTTCGTAGCCCTCTTCTGGACACTCTCCAGTAGCTTTATATCCTTTTTATCCTGTGTTGCCCAGAACTGCACACAGTGCTCCAGGTGAGGCCACACCAGTGCAGAGCAGAGCGGGACAATCACCTCCCTGCCCGGCTGGCAATGCTGTGCTGGATGCATCCAGGACAAGGAAATGCAAGTCTTCACCGCTCAGGCAGTCAGCTGCTGCTCAGTCAGGGACTTCTAGCAGATACATACAGTACATATATTTGCAAATGGGGCACAAATTATAATTAAATGGAGTAAATCACTACTTAGGCACTGAAGCATGAGCAGATGGAAGTCAAGACTGGGTGCTAAAGTGGTCAGGGTATGTAGAAACAGATGAAAAACCACATCCCTATGAGATGATGTATGGAAGTTGTGAGACTTATGAAATGCAGTGTGCAGCAGATGCCCTCTGCTACTTGTTTGTCAACAATCTTTATCCAAATGACAGATTTGCTGCCTCCTGCTGAGACTATCTGACACATACTATAGTAGCTCTAGCTAAGGCTGCTCAGCTGCACATTAAAATGAAACAATTTCTTTCAACAGTTATGATTAACTTGGGCCTCATTTGTTCTTATGATGGGTCGCAGTTCAACTCCCCATTATGCAAGACAACAGGACTGGCAAAATATGGTGTCTCATTTGCTAGTCTCAGTCACTTATCTTCTTGTGGAAGGTAGGAAACAGAAGGAAACTCACTGCGTAACTGTACCACAAAGCCTGGCAATGTGCATCGCAGTGCCTGTGGCAGGTAGGATCACCTCTTAAATCTGTATGGGAATAATGGCCTAGTAATGGGGTAAAATAGAAATAGTTTTAGTGTTTTTCCGGAAAATCAGGGAGTTGCCAAACACACTAATACACCACATCAATTAGTTGTTCATTCTAATGGTTTATGTCTGTCTTCGCTTCACACAGGACAAAGGAATCCATGGTATTTTAAAATATGGGATCCACATGTTTAAAATGCTAGGCTACCCCTGGACAGCTATAATGATCACTCTTTTTCATATAATTATCTTCGGTGGCAGTTACTCATCAACACTTTCAGCAGTTTTCTTCTACAATGCCACAAATATTCCTTATATTGCTTGGTCATAATAATATCTTTTTTAAAGGAAACTTTATAATGACTGTGGGAACCAAATGATCATCTGAGAAGTGTATGGGTGATCAGTATTAAGAAAATTACTGCAAAGAGTATTTCAGTTTATCTTAAAATTCCTAACTGTTGTTTGTCCCTTGCAGCTTTTTCTCAACAAATTCTTTTCTTAACTAACCTGGATGTGATCAAGTAAAAGTCAGATCTCTGGTCCTAATACTGTTATTTACCTAGTTTGGGTCAATGTCGTATACGATTTAAGATGACCAGTCATATATTGTGAGTAGCTCATAAGACTGGTCTAAACACTGTCTAAACTTGCTCACACCAAATATTTATTGAACGACACAAATATTATAACAATTGTTATTCGACAGTCTTGGAGTAAATAAAGAGAATTTTGTTGACACAATATGAGACTATGTTAAGGCCAAGAGTTTAGCAGCTGAACTCAATGACCTCTAATCACTACTTCATTGCTGTGTCCATTTTTTGTTTTCTCTGACAGAAATAATTCTGTTGTCTTAATTCATCCTAAATTACAACCAATCAAAAAGACATCATTCAATAACTGTATTATTCTTGTTACGATGTTATGTGATGAGCTTCACATTTTTTTAGTGCTTGATTTGTATTTTGTCTTACATATTCTGTACACTTCTTTCATCATCAAAGGTATGCTGAAACACTAAAGCAAGTAATAAGGTCTGTACTCTTGCATACAGATGTAAACTATTGCCCGTTATAGTGCAAGCACCTGATATATGTCTTTCACAGTGTTTTCATCTTTAATACTTGACTGTCTCCTAACCTGGCTGTACATGGTATCCTCAGTCTTCTAGTACAAACAGTTTTTTTTTTTTTTTTTAAACTCTGATGAGCAGTGATAACTGCTGTCTTCTTAAACATTCATTCAACACCTCATCAAAAAGCAGGATGACAAAATCATCAATCTTGCACAGAAACATAAAAGGCTGATCTGCAGAGCACAATCACTTCACACACTTCTGCTTTCATTATCTTCAAGCAACCTTTTATATTGTTTCCCATCTTGCCCACTGACATCCTCAGATAGCAGCTAACAAGCATGTTTTGCACACAGGATTTTTTGATCTATTGCATGTGCTTGCATCTCATATCCTGTCCTTTTATATAGACTCTTGATTCCGTAGCCTGGGTTGCTGAAATATTTATATTTTTTCTCTTTCCTTGAACTATTAAGTCTCTTGCACAAATACTCACAAAACTATATGTGGGACAGTTAACAGACAACATGATTCAGGTTTCGTACATTCTTCCCAGCTTTTCTACTCAGCCTTCCACACTTAAACTGGGGCTTCTGCTCACTGAGGTCTAACAGCAAAAAATCCCAATCAGCCAACCAACCCAAATCAACCACTCAGCAGACAGTGAGTGCAATTTCTGTTTTGATTCCAGCAGAATCCAAGAGTATGCGTAGAGGGCAGGCAGAGAACTTCTCATCTTCTCTATATACTTTTATGTCAGACTCAGAGATATTCTACCTTTGCTTATACTACTGTCTAACATTGCAAAGAGCACCTGGCCCATAGGCCATTTGGTGAAAACTGGCTGATAAAATTCTAGGGTGGTCTGCTGCATCCTTGAGAGTGCTTGGTTCAGTTTTCTTCAAATTATTACCTCTAGAGACTTCACCCATAGACCTGTCTGTGGTTTTTCTGAATGTCCGACATATTGTGAAGACTTGGTAGCCCACCAGTTTGCTGTTTGTATAGTCTGATGCCAGGGTCACATAGCCATCCTCCTGCAGGGCCTGGTATGAGAGTGTATAAAACCAAAGGAAACAAGACTGGCTTGGTCTTGTCCATATTCCCTCTTAATAGTCCCTGCAGTGAACTACCCTGAGAATTTTGTAGAGGTTATTCTCAGGAGGAAATTGTTCATGCCAAAAAAAGCTAAGCATGAACTAACATGTGCAATGCGAAGGGTCAACAGTGCTGGATCCAACATTCAACTGGGGTGCTAAGTTATTTGACAGTGTAGACAAAGTCTTAGATAGCTATGGAGATGAGCAACTGAAGAACGGAGCTGCCATATTTCTGTCTGAGATTTTGCATGTAGAGATAGACATTCCGGAGCAATGTCAGAGCAATGGTGCGTGTGCTGCTGGTACAACCTGGACACAGATAATAAATATAAAGCTACCTATGTACAACGTCTTATTGCTTGTGCAGGAACCAACTCCACAATTACGTTCCAGGAAGCATCAACTTTTCTATATACGTTGTGCAGCTAATGTACAGATAACAATAAATAAATAAGTAATGGGTTAAAAACAGGGAATAAAAGTAATCAGCTTTCTCAGGAAATTAATCAGCAAAGTCCTGGCATTGTCTGTGCTCAGCATATTCATTAATGATCCACAGTAGTGCCATGACAAACTCTGCTGATAATACTAAACTATTCAGGGTAGTAAATCTGAAGTAACTGGGAATAACTGCAGATGAATCTCAAGATTCAAGCTGACAAGACAATAAAATATCAGATAAAATTCAATGTAGGTAAATGTTGTAAGAAGTGGTGCGTACACAGAAAATAATGTTAAGCTTATAAATACAGAATGTGTTACAGAATGGCTTATCACCCAGCTAACACTTCTTAGTCTTAGATAGCAAAACCGAAGTTAGGATTGTACAAGACAGGACCAGGGAAAGTTTAGGAAATGGAAAATACAGCAACAAAGTTTAAATCCATCTGTGCTTACATTTTGAACACTCATACAACCTTAAGTCTCTCATCTCATAAAAGATGGAGTGAAAGTGTAAAAGCTACAGGAAAAGGCAACATGCATGATCAGAAATAAGGATTAACTGTTGTTTTAAGAGTAACTAAAAGTTCAGGGTTTGCAGGGTGTAACAAAAATGGCTTAAGGAAGAAAAAATATATAAAACTGTAGACAACCTTGAGAAAGTGAAAAAGGAACAACTATGCACTGAATCTCAAATGAAATCTGATATTTAAAACAAAATAAGGTATTTTTTCACATTTCTTAGGTTACCACTGTTGTTGGTGAGATGTCATTTTACATGAACTGAAAAGCAATCAGAAAAATTAGTTCCAAAAATGTGTTCCGTAGGACAAGTAAATAGGTACCATAATTAGTCTCTGAATTGCATAGTGATGGACACTAGGAAAGTATAACAGAAAGTTATCAGTATATGCTTGTTCTTCTCCTATTCAGGCTTCTGATATTGTTGTCAGAGACAGGAAACCAGACTGATCTTTATCCTTAAGCAGTGGAGTTGCCCTTTAATTCTTACATATACATCCTCTCACATAGAGAAATGAAAGAAAGCAGAAAAACAGCCAAAAAGATTTCTCAAGAGTAAATTCTGTTAAATCTAATTTCATTTTATGACAATGTAACAGGTCATATCATGAAAAGAGCTAGGCAGTTAGGCTTTTGACACTATCACATTACATTATCACAAATACACCAGTTTCATAGAAAACCGTATTTTAAGCAGGATGAAAAACAGGTTACAAAACTGCATTTAGAGAATCATTCTCGATGATTCACTGCCAAAATGGAATGAAGTATTGAAGAAACACCAATATAGGATGAAGAAGACTGAGAAATCCATTTTGCAGAAAAATGTCTAGGTGGTTAGTGACCCACAAGTAGCATGGCCATAGGTCTAAAAAATATTATTTGCAATGGAAAATTAAATAAATTCATCCTGTTTATCTTAAGAGGAGGAGATTTGGGAAGAGAAAACATATCAGTAACTTCCAAATACTTTAAAAATATCTGGAAAGAGGAGGTGAATATTCCATGCAAGAAGCAACACAAATAATGGGCTCAACAGCACAGAAGAGTAAAAGACAATATTAAGAATAATAAGATTTCAGAAAGGGTGGTAAAAACTCTGTGTATTCATCAAACATGCTCTGGAGTATGTGCAGTCTTTAATAAGAGGTGACAAAAGTGTCTAGCAGAGTTGACAGTAAGTATCATCCATATGTACATTGTGGTACAAGGTGCTGCGCCTCATGACCTCTTGAGATTTCTTCCAAGCCTATAAAGCTGTGTTGCCACACACAAGAAGTCAATCAAATGTTTCTGAAAATGTTGGGACTTACTACACTACACAGCAGTATTCTGTACAGTACTTGCATAGGAAGTCAGACATTTCCAGAAATGTATGCATTTACAGTGTGCATGGTGTGCAGCTGACGTCCTGAAATATTCAGGATTTTTGGTTACAGAGCAGCCAGTCAGAATTACTGCATATTTCTTATCAGTGCATTGGAATCTTGGAAGAAATGCAAAGAATCATTAAAAAGCCCAGTCAGCAAATGTTTAGATATGTGGTAGCTCTAGGTGACAGTAGCAATGTGATCATTTAGATTTTGATCACAAAGACTTCAAGACTATGAATGGTTTCATAGTGCACCATTTTTACAGACTATATATAAACTTCAGAGATCTTACCTTTAAACTGTCAACTTTGCATCCGTTATCCTTGTGTTTTTCATTTGTAGGTTTGTGCTTATTGATCCTAGTTCATATCTGATCAAATGCAACACTAACCATAAATCCTTTTTGTTTTATTAGAAACCATTCAAACACTGTAGTCAGTGGTGCTTAGAAATGAGACACTAATTAATTCCACTAATGAAAAACATAAATATGACAACAGTACTAGGCTCGTAATACTGAAATTTCAAGGAACGTCTACTTAAAAACAAACCAACAAACCAACAATGAGCTTACATACTGGTAAATCCTGCAGAACTTGGGATTCAGTGTCTGAAATTTGGATTGCAGCTATAGTTCCCACACAACTTACAAATTTGTGGGACTTCTTTCACAAATCAGGCTCGTAGACAGCAAGTATTCTACAAAGCTAAGCATGAAGATATCAGAACCACTTCTAAAAATTTGATTAGCAATGTCCATGTTCCTCCGCCCACCTCGAGTGAAATATTTTCTTTCATCATTTTTCTGGTTCCTCTTTTTCCTCGCGAGCCTACACTGCGATCTCCTCCTCCTACCTCTGCGGTAGACAGGAACAAATCAACTTGATAGTAAAAGAGTGAGTTAAAACATACAACTAAGAATCACAGGGGCTGCCTTTAAACTGTCAGTCTATTTATTCACTCTATTTATTTTGCTGTTTTGAAATTGGTGTGTGCCAAGACCATGATCTGAGAGCTCCTTGCTGTGTATAAACTAACACAATAATCAACCATTACAAGACACTGCTAAATCTATTGTCATGCATCTGTACAATCATAATTCACTTCCATGTAACTACAAAGCAATTGGACTGCCTAACTCCACTCAGTCCCACTCACAGCATTGCTAGCTGCCTATGAAAAAATGAAAGCCCTCAGAGAAAGCAGAAAATGATTAAGCAGTCTCTGGTAGGAAAGACGGAAGAAATTGTTGTATCAGGATAGCAATTATATTGCAAATATTTCCTTTGTTATGACAATAGAGTATCCTCAATATACTAATGACACTGTTTGCAGGTGATATTTGATTTCCATGTCCCATATGTTTCACGTCCATACTGAGCAACAGCTAGTGCTCTGTAAAATCTTTAATAAGACAGAGATGACGAAAGCCCAGCTGCCAAACCACCTTTGCAATTCTCTGGTATCAAAGTGAAACAGTTCTGGTGGAAGGAGTTCTAGCACATTGCCTGAAGGATCTCAAAGCTGTCAGTGACACTGCTGCAAATGTCAGCTGAAAAGACTCAGTGCTCACTGACCTCAGCAATCACGCAGACCTTCCTACCTGATCCTAACTCTTTGAATATCAATCTCTGATTTCCAGTGTGACAATTCCAGTGCTGTGGGGCACATAAAAGGAGGATCTGTGGCTACATTCTCAATCTGTGGCTACATTCTCAAGTTGAGGCAGTCTACCCATGGTCAGGAAGACTGGAAGTTTCCAAAAAGGTGAACTAAGTTTATGCCAGATCTATCCTTTCTCCTTCAATCCCATTTCAACAGGAGATCTCAGACAAATCGATAAGTGACTAGACTGGTACAGTTCTCAGCTGGTTCATCATTACTTGCTCAATGCTCAGAAACAGAAAGATGTTAATGACCAGTATACTCTAATTTATGAAGCCTCATCTCTTCTTCTTAGTTAATGTATAACACGTAGAGCCAGCGATCAGCAATATCCCAAAATATACTGTAACCATCATCTGATACTTCAGCAATTCCTTATTTCTGTGCTGCTTCTGACAAAATAAACGTAACTCTGAAAACTAACAAAAAACATTCTTGCAGATCTGTGGCCTGTGGTTGATAAAATCTACCATTTTTCTTAGCCTAGAACTAATAATTTGTCACTTTTCTGATTGCTTGCATATCATCTCATATGAGCTATATCTCTGTTTACGTGAAAACTCCAAGCTATTCATTAATAAACCTGAACGAAAATTTCCAGCAGATGCACAAGTTATTAGAAGGCAACTAGCATGAATACTTAAAATCTGACTTCGAGAAACCTGACATTAACCTCTCAATAACAAGTAGGCCAAAGCAAACTGCTGATGGATTTGCTATAGGACCACTCTATGTCTTCCCACTTTGCCCTCATAAAACATTTTTTATCATGTACATTAAAACCAAGCTATTACCTGTTTAGTGTTAACAAACATGCCCCTGAATGCCATTTCCCCTTTATCTGAGTATTAGTACACATATTACAATAACTGGGAAGAGTGACCCTTATTCCAGGATTGTTTGGTATCACAGCCAGGAAGATCAGTTTCAGAAGCCAATAAGCACTGTTGATTCAGGAGACTGATAGCTTTGCAGCAGCAATCTAGCAGAATAACAGCAAACCTTGAAATAGAACTCCACTATCTGAGTTCTGTCTCAGTGTTTTATGCAGTGAGGCTACAATATTTATAAGAGCAAACTTTCCTAATTATCTTAAATTATTTGAATATCAATCTGTGATTCCCAGCTTAACAATTCCAGGCTTGTGGGATATAGGAAAGATTTCCTGATGCCTTTTCAATTCATACAATAATTTAGGCTGGAAAAAGCCTTTGGAGGTCACCTGGTCCAAATTCCAGGGGCCAAATTCAAAGTTCTGCTAAGTTGTTCTGTCTTCTTTTTGGTATCTATGTTATCTCTGATGCGGCTGTCCTGGAAAAGCGTTAAGTGACTTCCATGACTGAGGATCCTTAGAATTCATCTCTATCAACCATCTCTTCCAAAAGTGGACCTGCCGTATGCAAACTGAAACCTCAGTGGCAGTCACTGGGGTAGAACAGTCAGGTTCAGAATCTGGTCCTGATTCCACTGTAAATGAATTAGAAGCATTTAGCTCAGAGATGATCACTGACTTTCGACAAGAAAGTGGCTAATGCGGAACTGTAACACATATGAAAGAAGACAGTGACAGTTGACTCTGATTTCTCTTCCAACATGTGGATTATGTTACATGCACCCAAGCGCTAGGCTATCGTTTCAAATAGTTGTGAAGTTGAAGGCTTCTGGGTGTCCCACTCTCTGATTATACCTGACTTAGAATTCACTTGACTTAGAGTGACATGGATAGGAAGTCAAGTTCTGTTAGCTGTTCCACCTTTCACCTTACCACACATCTGGGAAATATTCAGATCAAGATCATAACCTTGCATTTTGGCATTAGCTACCTAAAAAAACATTAAGATATCACCAACAATTTGCCTTTGACTGGGAAAATTAGAAGCATATTTAAGACGTAAACACTGTTGTGGCACTAATATTGCTGGTAATGATTAAAGGCTGCTACTTTAACTATAATGGAATAAACGAAAACTGACAGTCTTAGTGCATGCCCACTTTCAGTTTAAACAAGATAAGGAAATCCCAGTGGTATATCATATTGTGAATGAGGGGGAAAGCTGGGAATATTTAGAGATGAGTATTCTCAATGATGTCTACAAATAGAAAGCAGTATATGTAAAGTACTGTAAAAAATTTGCAGCTACAAAGCAGAAGTGAAGATAGCACCCAGCTCTTCCTGTTGTAATAGGCCTCTCCACCACTTGAACTTAGGAAGAATTGTCTTTAAACAGGCTAGACATATGCATGCCCTAGAGTTGACACAGTAGAGGGCAGCATTCATTAGCCAATTTATTTCATATTCATTAGTCAATTTATTAGATTATCATCATTATTGTTTTACTTCAAGAAAAAATATCAGAAACCAGAAACTGGTAATGTAGGAGGTCAGGAGGAAGAACAGCTGGGGCTATCAATGTGCAGGAATGGGGAGGTCCAAACTCCCGTTTCCCTCCTGTTTCCAGCTCCAGCTTCAGAACTCAAGCTTAAAGTTTGGCATACATTAGGAAGGATTTGCTGCTACAATCACACTGACAAAACTTGCTCACTTCTAGGATTATTTCTGTGCTGAAGTTTCTGCTCATTTAAAAACAAAACCAACCAACCAACCAAACACCCTCACAAGTGAACAACAGAAAACCAAACAACTACAATCTAATGCAAAATACTCAGAGACTTAGCAGACATCACATTGTAGGAGGTGAAGCCAGGAAAATTTATTAAGAATGAAAGCACAACATTTTAATGAAAAATTTTGATCAGGCTTTGGTACAAGCTATTAAAAAAAAAAAAAAAAAAAGAAGATTCTCTGTATATTGATGTGTCTAAACCAAGACTAAAGCCTGTCTGGAATACAGGATTAGCCAAATATTAGTTATGCTCAAAGTGGAAGTTGCTACTCTCTTTGCAGTGTTAACTGTAGGAAATGCAATAGGCTATGATATATAAACAGTCAGACTAGATGCTATGGATTTTTCCATACTATTAAGAACTCTTAAGAATTGCTGTATATATGCAAATTATTACCTACTTCTTTATTTTTTATTTTTCTTCAAAATTGTATTTTTAGGTTAGAATTGTTATTAAAAAATGCGATTTCCTTCCAGAAACAAGCATTTCCTACTGTATCAAATTTTCACATCAATAAACACCAAAATAGTAATTCTGTCAAATCATGAAGCTGTATATGCTGCTAAAGATTGTGAAATGAGATACAGCACACATTAACAAAAGCATCTGTCTCACATGTTTAGGTTCTTAAGCCTTTGATGTGTTTCAAATATCAGCAGACCCTTTTCCTCATCTTCCCCATTGCAGTGCAAGTTCAAAGAAAAGATATTATAAAAAGGCTGAATTGTAACAAAAGCTTCCTAGCAGCTTGGAACTGACACATACAGTTTTAGCATTTTTTAGAAATGCTGTAATAGCCAGCCAACATTTAGTTGGTGACCATTTATCTACCACAGGAAAAATAAATGAGCATGGTGGAAATAGACTATGGATGCTTGGGGACACCAAGGGTATACAGGCTGTACACTAGCTATAGGATTCATTGAGAAAAATTCAGTTCTATAAATCAAATGTAACACAGAAGTTTAGCCAAAAGAAAGCAGAAAACCCTAAGCATGCAAAAATTTTTTTCAATATAAAAATAATTATTTTACCTGCAACCGGATTTGTCTACCATTGCTCCTCACAAAAGTGATACACATAGCTCACGTATGAAGGAACTACTAAATGTAGATAAAACTCTAGGAAAGGTAGAAATAGATATAAAAATTTGGAGCCACTGTTGAACATCATCCCATGAAAGGAGATGGAAGTGGACAGATACAACATAATTTGCAGAATCCAAGAGGCAAGACATTTTCAGTCTCCTTCTTCAGGTGTACATTTTTCTAAGTTAGTTAAGTTAATCAATAACTCATCAGATTTATCTAGTCAGTATATGCTTTATTTTTAATAAAAAAATTAATAAGTTAGACAAATAGAAAGCGTGCCTAGTTCTGCCATCCTTAGTCTTTAAGATTCTCCACCATTCTCTCTCTGTTGCTTTGCCTGAAACCACAGAATAAATCAGCATTGTAATCAAAGCAGCACATCTACAATTACTTCTAGGTACACAAGGCTAAAATAGTGAATAGACTTACATCTAAACTAAAGTAACTTCGGCATTCATTTCCTTCAAACGAGTGTTCATTTCAAATATAGGTTTTTGAAAATCTATGACAATAAAATTCTAAGTTATACATATGTAGATGTGTAGAAACAACATGTATAATCACATGTGTAGGTGCTGGACATAGGAGTTTGCCTGCTAGAGAGAAATGAAAATACCTCGGTGTAAACTGAAAACCATTCTTTTGAAACCCTTGGAATTCATTAGTGTTTGTGAATAGAGAAACTTGAGTAACGTCACTTACCAGAACAATTAAAACTACAGAGGTTTTCCAGCAGTGGAGGCAGTATAGAAAGTTTTTTTAAAAGGAGGCATGATTTGTCTACTTGTTAAGACACCTCAGCATCTGAGAGAGCAGCCCTGCTTGTGTGACAAACTCCCATGCAGGCTAGGAGCCCGCACTGATTTATTGAATTATTTGATTTGAACATAACGCCTTTAGAGGCATTACACTGTGTTAAAAAAATAAACCCCAAGCAAATAACATGTTTAATGCCATGCCATTTTTCAGAGGAACTGTCTCCTATTTTGTACGTGCAGTGTGTTTAGCGTAACGGGATTAGCACCATGGATTTCTAGGTGCTCAGCATGCAGTGTGTTACCTCTACAGTGTGATTCAGCCCAGTGGCTTGACTGCTGCTGATACTCAGGCTAGCTAGTTTAAAGATAGAGAATAGCTCTGTAATACCATGGTGAAGAAACATATTGTATTTTTTCCAGAATAAACCTCACCCTTTCTGTTTGACTTATTCTGTTTCTCTGTGATAAAGCTTTCTCCTGCATTAGATGCTGTCTCTTTGTGGGCCATTTGTCCAGTTACCAGTGATGTTTCCACTTTTGTACCTATCTTATCATGTCTACAGATGGTATTTATAAACTGGCATCTGGTTTTAAAGGCTAAGTTGCCGTGAACAGTTCTGCATGTCCTTTTGCTTAAAAGACAACAGAAATACAAATTACTTTCAAGTTTAGCAACAAAACTGAACTGAGAGAGGTCATATCTTCATCTATGCACCTGCAAGTAGCTAAATTCATTGTGTTCAAAACATTAAATTGCATGTAGGAAAAGGTTTTTATTATGTCTATATTTTTGCATATGTACCATTGTATGTACATGTACCGTACTATGTCTCTGATGTAAAAATATAGATCCAACCATATTAATGTTAGCTACTGAAACACTGTTTATTAACATGTTACTGTTTAACCCTGGGTGGAGGCTAAAATAGTAAGCAGCCACTCTCTCTTGCTTTTTCTTCACCAGAAGGAAGAAAGGGAAAATGAGGAAAGACTGGTGGGTTGAAATATAAACAGATGTGATAGAACAATAACGAGAGTGAATAATAACATGAATATCATAAAATATACAAGGCTATACAGATAGACAAAGCAGTACTTAGCTGCTGGAATGTGCACTAACAGCAATGAATGCTGGAGGACACTGCAAATGCAGCAAGTCCAGGAAAGCGCAGAGATGGAGCTTTGCCCAGAGTGGGAGTGAGAGAGGAAGCCCTCATGGATGGCGGTCATTGAGGAAAGAGCAATCCCTGGCAAATTCCCACTTATATATGGACCATGACCCTCATGGTATGGAATACTTCTGCTGGCCAGCTTGGGTCAGCTCTGATGTATCTGCGCCTCCCCATGCTATATATCTGCTTGCCTGCAAAACGTGGCAAACTGAGGGACGACTTTAGTTTCCCTAGGAACATATATCAACATTGGTTTTCCTAGCATTTTCCTCATACTAGAAACTAAAGAAAGTGCACTTGAGCAAAAGAGAATAAATTCTATCCCAGCTAGGCATAAACATTATCTAGGTAATAACTGTAAATAGGCATCATCAAGACTATTCTCATGTTGAATTATAAAATGCTGCAGTTACTTGAAAGTAAATTGATTACCCTGGCTGAAAACAAGACAGAAGACTTTATATATATTGAATATTTCACACATAATTTAGAAATGTATTCCTAAATTCTGAAGAATATCTAACTGGCTGTGAAATCCCCTGTATATTTTCCATGAGAAGCCAAATTGCTGCATAGCTATCAAACTGTTCATACTCTCAAATTATACTGAACATGTGTGAACCACACTAATTAGTAATTAATCTTTCTGACACAGAAAATTATGTAGAAAAATAAAACTTGCAGGATTCTATATGCAGGCAAAATGATAGTGACCTCTTGTAAATACCTCAGGTAATCCAAGGGCACAGGGCGAATTTGCTTCTCTTAAAATTTGATATATTTCAGCACAGGCACGAAACACTATTCATCTTCCCTTCTCATATTTCTACCCACAAGACAGATATCAATGTTTTCTAATGGACAGATCTTGTCTAAGCTATTTCCCATCTGGAGGTAGAGCAAACAAAAGAAATAACAGCCAGAGCTAGAGAAGGATGTTTTTCAGAAGTATTACAAGCTTGTCACTAATGATGTGTATCTTGTTAGCTCA
Source organism: Pampusana beccarii (assembly GCA_013399365.1). Taxonomy (NCBI): domain Eukaryota; kingdom Metazoa; phylum Chordata; class Aves; order Columbiformes; family Columbidae; genus Pampusana; species Pampusana beccarii. The sequence continues at coordinate 127,625 of VWYH01005555.1, read as the reverse complement.
GCTGTGTTTAGCCAACCTCTAGAAATCGTCTATGAAAAACAATTTGATTTTGTGACATCAGATAACATGTATGTTTACATTGATATATCCCTAAATATAATAATATCTCCTAATAGTAATCTAGTTGATGAATAATAAGCTCACTAATGCAGGTGTTTGCATCTCTCTCCATACCACAGAAATTGCCTGCCAGCTGTCCCAATGCCTGATTTTTCAGTATAAGCAGAAACATCACAAAGTGACATAAAGGTGAATAAACAATGAAAATGGAAACTGATAGACTCCATTGTAGTGTACGCTTCAGCTGAAGCGTATTCACACACCATGCTCACAGACTAACCTCAAATACATCACAAATGCATAATAAAAAAATATATCTGTACAGGGACACTTCATTAATAAAGAAGAGATCACAATGAAACATTTGGCTGGCTTTGCTGAAAAAGAATTGTGAAATGTAATTATGAAATGCAGTGTCTGAAAATGAGTGCACAAAATGGCTGGAGCTTTTCTTCCTGTGAGCCATGAGCAGGGCTGGTAAATACATTGGTGACAGCAGTTTTAGTAGTGATGTGTCAGCCAAAGTTAAATCTTAAGTTTGCTCTCTGCCTTCTCCACATAAAATACTTTCGCTTTACAGCCTGGAAGTCTTGCCAACACTGGAAACAATCTGCTGCTTGAAAAAAGGCTCAGGTCCCTGGAAACGTCATGAATAATAAAAATCAGAGTTTAGTGAATATTGCAGAACTAGTAGATATTATAGTACACAAGAACATCTACAGTTCATCATACAGTAACATCATTTTGCCTTGTTTATAGTAGTAATATTTTATTTGTGCCAGTGGAGTTGGCAAATAAGATAAACACACAGTGAGTGACATTTAAGATTGCCCTATATCTGAACAGTTCATTCTTATGCTAAAACTGCTTCCACTAAAATCAGTGTTGAATTTCTTTCAACCTTGCATCTGACTATCCCTTTACAATATTATGCCTACTTGGTAGCTACTGATTGAGCATACGGCTCTTAGAGACATAAACAAACATTAATTTGACTGCGTAATAGTAGGGTTTACAAAAGTCTGAATACAATATTGGGTTTTGTACTGTGTTTGGCTGGCATAGAGTTAAATTTCTTCATTGTGGTCTGTGTGGTGCTGTGTTTTGGACATGTGATGGACACAGTGTTGATAATACAGGGATGTTTTAGTTACTGCTGAGCAGTGCTTGCACAGAATCAAGGCTTTTCTGCTCCTCATACCACCCCACCAGTGAGTGGGCTTGGGAATGCACAAGAAGTTGGGAGGTGACACAGCTGGGACAGCTGACCCCAACTGACCAAAGGGATATTCCATACCATATGGTGGTGTGCTCAGCAACAAAACTGGGTTGAAGAGGGTATTTGGCTGGTGTTGCCATTGCTCAGAGACTGGCTGGGCATCAGTTGGTTGGTGGTGAACAATTTTTTTTTTTTCTCATCACTTGCTTCTCTTGGTGTTGTTGCTTTTCTTCTTTATTGTTTTCTTTTTAAATACAACTATTAAACAGACTTTAGGTCAACCTAGGAGTTTTGTCACCTTTACCCTTCTGGGTGGCGGAGTGAGCAAGTGGCTGTGTGGAGTTAGCTGCCCACTGGGGTTAAACCATGACAGTTTTGAAATATGGAGGTACAATATTAAATGAAGTAGTACACTTGCTAGGTGTGAAACACTTGAGTAGTAAAGAACATGGATGAAACACTTTGCATCAGAGTTTTAGAAGAGAAAATAACTTCTTCATCATAATTTATTCAACTTAATATTAGTAAGTCATCCATGCCATGTTAAGAAGTTATTTGGATCTTTAAATATAGTGGAATTTGTAGCAGAAAAGAAATCAAAGATTGCAAATAAGGTGTCAGAAGATGAGTTCTACTACTTTTAAAAGCCCAAAGGAAACAGTAACCAGAAACAGCTAGTTTAGTACAACTGCATACACTTCTTTTGCTTAATAAATTAGTTCATACTAAATGCAAAGCATGTTTTGACAAATTACTCTTTATGTTTCCAACACAATGTCATTTAATGTAATTTAACTAAGAAAACAATGTTAAATTGTTGGGTTTTAATTTTTTTAGTTACATGCTAATTTCTTTCCAAATGTGGCTTGACGAAAGCCATATGTAATTGATTATCTTGTAAATAAATAACTTATCATCCACCATTTTCTAGCAAAACCAAAAGGAAAAATTACAAATATGAATAACTGTTCATTAAACCACATAGCTATACACATGCAAATCTGCAGATAATTTGTGGTTTGCAAAGAGGAGTGTTAAACAGTACTAGGCAGTGAGAACCAACAAAATTACTAAAACCAACAAATGCAAAATGATTCTTTATAAATTAAATCATGGTAGCATAAAGTAGGGTAGTAGAACTAAGTTATGTTGTTACGTGAAGCAAACACATTATGTAGTCATTTAATGAGCTGAGAAACCTTAATCCCTGCTTATGTTTTTGTTGAATGTGCATTTTAAAAATCTCCTATATTGTACAATTAAACAATATAAATTCCAGCAACATTTTGAAAGAGTCAGTTTCTACCAATTTTCTTCTCTATCATTAGTCTCTTCTAGTTTAAGCAGTCATCTTGTTTCTTTCCAGATCTGCAAGGTTACTCCTTTTTATCTTCCTGCTTAGATGTATTAACAGAGAAGGGTTACGTCCTCTTTCAGCCTTTCTTTTGCTTGGTTAAATGAGTGAGTTTTTTTTCAGACTCCCTGGTAAAACTGTGCCTCTCCATTGCAGAGCTATCCACTGAATCATGTCTGCCTCAGCTCCCATTTCCATTTTTTCTTGACAAGAATCATGCATTTTATTTCAGATGAGGTCTTAATAGTGGCAGAGTGGAAACAATCACTCCAGCTATGCAGGAACTCTTTAATGTGGAACACTAAAGGCTTTTGTTTTTATTTCTCATGGCTGCATCACCTTAGACATTCTTATTCATTCTGTGATGAAACTGTATGCTGAAGTCCTGACTTCAGATAAATCAATAGTTACCTATAACATACATTCCTGTTACTAGCCCACAATGGTATATCTTGCTGTCTAAACTTTCAAATTTTCTTCCACCTCTACGCTCACCAATCCCATCAAATACTTCCTACTATCACTACTTCTTTATATTTTTGAGGTTTCTCAATATCACACCACCAAAGGTAATTCGCTTTGTTGTCCAAGTTACTACGGAAAGCACTGAAAATGTATCAACACTCCTGAAGTACAGCCAGATAGATGAGATCTTGTTTATTTTCCCTGTCTAGAAAAAACAATGATCAAAGAAAGATATCATATTGCCCTGACATTACAGCCTTTTGGAAAAACTGTCCTATATTTTGTCCAATTTTCTATTTATTTCCATGCATTTAAAGTGAATATTGAAGAAGAGGATAATTACATGCTATGATGTTTAGATTATCTGATTTTTAGTGATGTGGATGAGTCAAAACCAAAAAATTTGAATGGAATCAGCAGAAGAATCTAAGAGGAGTCAGAATTACTAAGAGCAGTCTTCTGTCTCCTGAATCAGCAGTAGATTCCAACACTGCTGATTTTTTTTTGTCTGATAATAGCCTGTGGCAAAGCATCCCCTTTCTTTTTTTGATGACACTAAGTAAAGCATATATATAATGGACTAGTGTGACTAGCTAGCAGAGGGCAGTCTCAAGATACCACTTTTTTTGCTAAAATCTGTGTTTAAGACCCCATGTCCTTTGGAAAAAAGCTTACCAAGTAGTGTTTTCCTGAAAAAAAGATCCACAAATCCTGAAAAAAAAATCTCACAAATCCATCTTGTGGGAAAAAAGTTTATGCCCTACGCAAGAAGATCACTGTAAAGGATCATCTTCTGTCCTTGTTTATCAACAGATGGAAGTGAAGTTACAGCCTTCCTCTCTCCATGTAATTGAAGTGTGAATGTGAATGCCCATGCAAGTAGGAGTTGAATATAGTAATAGAAAAGACAAAATGATTCCTTTTATCTTGTGAATATGCTTTATCTGAACTTAATATATGCAAGGCTTTGTGCATAGCAGTGATTTACACCAGATCTTTGTCCATAACCATATGTCTACATGGTCCTGCTCAAAACACCTAAAGCACGTGCCATGCTTCTTGACAATTACAAGAACAATTTTCCTAATATGGAAAGTGTGGGCTATGTATGTATGTATGCACATGCCTAAAAAATATTTCTGCTTAGCTGCAATGGTACCTGGAGAGCTCATGCAAGATCTGCCACTGTATTTTGCAGTACTCTATATTCATACTCATTCTTGAACTAACTCCCGGGAGTTTCCATCCTAAAAAATATTGACAAGATGTAACAAATAGGGTGAGCACAAGTTAACATTGTGACAGGTTAGTAAGGTCAATTAGCAACAGTTTTCTGGGTGTGATGATATATGAATTGGAAGCAGAAATCAGAAAGAATGGTATCATATTTTTTACATACTTTTGGAAGTGTAAGAAAGGTGAGAAGCAAGAGACAAGAAATACCAATGACATTTGTAAAAGCTGGAGTAATGGTCAATAAAGACTAAAATGGCTAGCAGAAGCCAAACAAAATTTTTTCAAGGTAACAGTATTCAGAATTCATACTGACAAACTTTTTTCAATGAGTCATAACTTTGTACTGTTACCATTTCTTCGTGCAGATAAGAATACTCCAAAGATGAATTCTGGGCAAAATAATGCCTGCATGGGAAAAAATAATTGGAAATTGTTTGATGGAAGACGGGTAGGTGATGAGAACGAGCGATTACAGTGAGATCATCTCCAGATGTCAGAGACCTGAATCTTTAAGGGCAGCCATGTGTCCAGTAGGGCCCTTTGAGAAAAAAATGTGTTCAGAGTAAGATGCTGTCGAGGATGAGTTCAAAGCCATGTTGAAATTGCTATACAGGATCATTTTTCAGAAGGATGCATGCTTGTCTTTAAGGCAAAGCAAGAAATTTGATACTTTGTCATCCATCCCAAGCATACAATAATTTTTATGGATCATTAAAGCTTGGAAACATAAAACAGGAATCTTCTAAGGTACTCTGAGAAACAGTGATATAACAATCTCTGGGCTTTTCAACCTTTTTATCTAAGCTAAAACATATTTTAATTCTTAGCTCTACTTAAACAAGACAGTCATATTGGAAGTTGATTTATCTGGAACTGCAGTTAAGCCTGATTCAAAACTCCCATTTAAAAGTTAAGGTAAAGAGTAGTTCTTGAAGATGAGGGGCTTAAAAATAAAACAAAATAAAAGTCAACTGTATATTTGAAATATTTCCATTCTCCTCAAGTCACAAAGAAGTACCTGCTCTTTAACACCACATTTAACACTTCAGGGACCAACCTCTCTCATATAAAACAATGATTTATAGAGAACTGAAATTCTTATGAAACTAATTGTTGTTATCCTCCAGCTGTGAACCAAAGCGTAGTGTAGTTCAGTAACCTATGAAAATAAGGCATCTTTAATTTGACATTCATTAGGGACCAGATTTAAAGCTCACTGGAGTTAGTAGAAACTCCTTCATGAACCTTACTCTGCACCCTCTAATGGCACATTTCTCAGTGAAGTCCATTTCCTCACAACACAAACTCAACTCTCAATCAGAATAAATATTACTTTATCACAATCAGAAAATATACACACAACACAGAAAATGTCTGTAAAATAAAACATACCAAATTACGTATTAACGTATGTTGATGATCAGCCACACCTGTGCCAAATACAGTGAACAGTTTTTTATCAATCTACAATGAAGGAGATTTTTTTTTCAAAAAACAATAATTATAATTATAATTACTTTATCAACAACTCTCAGCAAGCATATGCAAGGGGGCATATCCTACTTCACCTCTAAAAGGGAAATATTAGAATACCAAAAACAAAATAGCAAAAATACTATCAAGCCTTTCCAGCTCACAAAGACAAACAAAAACTTGTCTAACAGTAAAATAGAAGGATCAAACCCTCATCTACTTGATATCAATGCTGACCCCCTAGAATCAAAAGATTATCCTCTTACGCACCTCAATGTGGTCTTACTCCATTTATTAGTATTATTTGGGTAGTATAAAAACCCTTTTAATTAGTTTCTTAGTGGTAAGGTTGTTTCAGCTTTGTGAGTGGAATGATATGTAAAGATGTTGGTGGTACAGAACAGACTAATGAAGTTTTTGGTTTCTGGAATATCAGCAATTTAGTAACTTGCAAATGGGGGTGCCTAGAGCTTTTGTCACCCGCTGAACATAGCTAGTAGTCCACAAAGAACCAATGCCCAGAAAATGTTTTTCTTTATTTCTGTTTGTGACATCAAACTAAGAGGCTACTTAAAAACACAAAAAGACCTCAGCAGTTTCAACAGAGATAAATAAACCTGAAGCTAAGGCACCCAAGAATCTGTCTCAAATTGTCAGTTTGCACAGTTACACTATTGCTGCATAAAATAAAATGCCACTGTCAGACAAAAAAAGTGAAGGTTTTTCTTGCTCCTAATGAACTACTTTATCTACTAAGATCTTCTATGCATCAAGACCCTTGGGAAAGCCTCTCTCAGTGACTTCTATCTAGGGCAGTATGTTTTCAACGGATTAATTTGTATGTGGTAAAATCTGCATGACACTCTTAACACTTGAAGACTGTGAAAGGTAGTTCACGGGTTGGTTTAGAAGTGCCATTATTCAGAAATCAGTGGTTTACACTTTAGTGAAATGTAAACTGGCCCTACTCCCAGTGAAGTTAATAGCAAAAATACTGCTGGTTTGAAGGAGAACACCAGGTCCTGAAATTCCAGCTGCTACATTTTTTCTATGGTAATGAACAGATGCATAAAATCCACTGAGGACGTGATACCGACTTTGTCTCTGTCAGAAAACTAACTTTTGCCAACTTAAGCAGTATATTTTGTTGCTCTACATCTATCACTGATATGAGATTGCATCACACTGTCATGGGAAGATAACTTTGATTTACACTATAAAGAAAACGTTTGCCTTGGATTTAAGCAAGAGCTCATTAATGCTTTCCACCAAAGAAAGAAGAGCATAAATCAGAACTGTGGAAATTGCTTGAAATTAAACAAACAAACAAAAGCTTTCTTTTAAGGTTTATTCTGATGGTTTTCTTCCCAAAGAAGAGGCACTAACATACATTAACTGCTGAACTTTCTGTTCCCCTGGTAGTCAAAGCTGAGGTTTCTTATATACTGCTACTCATTTACTCAAGCAAACGGAGGGTCAAGGGCAATTTCTAATGCCTTTCAGCGGTCATTCCCCATAGCTCAGTCTAATCTCTGAGTTTGCACCAAGAACCAGTTTCTTCTCACCCTTTTCACCCAAATTGGCAAATGTGCTTGGGGCACAGCTTATTCCAGAGCACATTGCAGTTGTTCTACTCAGTCTTTCTCTTACACTAAACTTATACCTAGAGAAAGAAACATTTTGCTGCTCCTAAAACCAGAAGCAAATGCCTCATTTTGTAACCTTAAGGTCATGTATTTATCACAACAAATACTGAAATCCCTAGTCTGATGACACTTCCTGACATGCCCTCTTCCTGCTCATCTTCTTCTTGCCATTTCCAAAGTCAAAAATGAAAGGCTTCGCTTGTGCTGAGACTATGTTTTCTTAAATGCTCGTGGAGCAGCTCAGAAAGTAGCCCGTGTGGTTCCAAAATCCAGCTTCTTCATACAAAGAAAATTCCTACCAAACAACTAGAAACAATGAAAGAATGACCTGACATCTTTTAAGTGTACTTTACAAAATATTCAGTACTTCTTTTTATCAGAGGACTAAATCAAGATGATGTTACTATATGGGAGAACCTACTGAAGGTCTTTAGGTTGCAAACAACACACAAATTTCTTTCAATTGCAGCAGCAGAAAATCAAATTCTTTTACTTGCTTTTTTATTAGAAAATAATACGTTGCGTTCACAAGGCACTTTCATATACACTTGAACTTAGTTTTAATTCATAAGTTCAATTTTCTAATGGTTGGAAATACAGAGATAGCTTACTGACAGAAGCCAAAATGAAATGCATTATGAATTGCAACTGACTGATTTGCTTCAGTGTACTTTATTAAATGGTTCTGTTTACTTCATTTTTTTGCTTAAAGAGTATCCATTAGAGACAGCTGAAAGGCAACATTTGAATGGCAACATTTAGCCCTTCTATACAGAGTTCAGACTCAGCAAATCTTTCCTCCTGTTTCGTTCGTGCTTCTATTATGCTAGGCAGTAGCACTTACGAAATAACAAAACATAGTGAGATAATGATGATCATGTAATTTTAAGCAGTTAAAATAGAAGAATGCTTTGAAACTAATCTTAAAATCATAAACAAAAAATCTGAACTTGAACGAGATGATAAACACTGTGCCATTGTGAGGTTTAGGAACGAACACCTGCCCATCTAACTGTTTTTACATTTTATATGAGACCATCCTATAATATTGTTTAAAACTACTGTTTTAAAAAGAATTCTTGCATGTGGATATGAAACCTCCAATGAGCTCCATGAAATGAAGGAAAACTCTCAATATATTGATGCCTGCATTCTACTTTGGCCCCATGAGTATGATGGGAATGGGATAGTGGTACTCCATACACCTTACAAGAGAAGGAGAGGTGGTTGCCTGTTGTTTCCAGCCGCAACATTTCCGTTTGGACCAAGCTGCAATGGAATCCCACAGCGTGCATTAAATGACTCTTGCACCCTAGGTCTCAAGACAGGATAGGACATAGAAACCACGCCTTATTCTTTCCCTTCAAAGTTAGAGAAGAAGCTATATTTGCCAGAAAGGCATCTTCTAACTGAGCTAAGATCTGTATCCACTGGATTGGAACCAAATGACTTCTCAGCCCATTCGATTGTTTAATAGCAAAAGACAGGTACGCATCTCAATTTTCTGAATTCAGTTCACAAGTTAACAGCATAAGGTATGTATCGCTCAGTCTGGTTCCAGCCAATCTTTACATAACGGAGGACATTTCAAAATGGTATTTATCAATTCGAGGGTGACCCTGCTGCTCTCATACTTTTGTGCCACGAATTTCTGAGGAGTGCTGACTTCAGAGCTGACAAAGATGCCGAAAGCTGACTGCTGTCTGCCCCCTGCTATGTACACAGAGCACTCTCATCTACAGGAGTCAGCCAGAGGACTCTGCTTTTGTTGGTTCTTTGCTTTCTGCATGGCTGAGGTTTCCAACCCTCAGAGAGTCACCAATTTGCCTCCAGGCTGGAGTTTGTAATGAAAGTCTTGGTGCCAGGATTTTGAACATTCTATTCTGCCTGTAGTCAGGATGAGAAAACTTTCAACATAATTATCCAATTTTAAAGACAAAAAGTAACAAATGGGTATCCAAGGAGCTGTAAGGTTCAATATAGCCTATTTCCTCATACAGTTAATATTGGCCTACAAACACCAGGCCTAAGTTTAATAGTGATTAAGATTGAAATCTCTGCAGAGCAAAAGAGAAATAAATCTGTATTGAGGAAAACTGCTGTGGTGGGAAAGCTGCCCTCTACACATTACCACCCACAGTGTCTTACGGGGATTTCATGGATAAATATGTGACTTCTAGCGAGAAATGGGTGGTAAGCCATCTCTTTAGCCAAGGAAATATTTTGGGATTTCAGAAGTATCCCCATTCTGCACCAAGAAGGCTGACCAAACCACTGCTGCTACTGGAATCACATAGGTGGGTATTTGCGCCCACAGTAAAATAGGTTACAAAGCAAAATACAGTGACAGGAAAGGTTTCAAAATCTACAGAGTTGGGGGAGAGGGGGTGCAGAAATAATAAAAATCAGACTTTCTCACCACTAGAGTCTGAGAGAAGAATTAGAATAGGAAAAACCTAATTGGAGTTCTGGTAGCCTGGCAAAAATAATGTACAGGAGAGTGGACAAAGCCCCGAAAGAACTACAGCACACTTCCCCTTTCTCTTTTCTAATGTAAATTCTTTAGTGTGATAGCATCTGGTCACTGGACGGTTTCTCACAGGGGTGAGAAAATCATAGGACAGATCCAGAACACCACAATCAAGCTGGTGGCCTATACCCTGCTGCATTCTTTCCTGATGGCCCTGTGACAAGGGCCACAACAAAATGTGACTGTTCCTGACATGTGCTCTTGATCAAATCAGAAATGCAATTCGCTGCCCGCATCAAAGGGATGGTGATGTGAGGTCCTCCAGTGCCTCTTACCAAAATTTTTCATCATAGATTGACAATTACATTACAAGACTGTTCATGAAGTATTTGATACCACATCCTACAAATGCCCTTGACAGACAAATTACATGTCATATTACTTATAAACAACTAAAATATTTCCCTGACATGAAGACAGCATTCAGACTGACATGAGAAATAAAAATTTCCTGTAAGAGCTTCACAAAGCTACTAGATGAGAGATGTAAAATCTGTTGACATCTGTCATAATGCTATGATTTTTCATTGATACCAGACAGCGCAAGAAGTCTGGGAGCAGAACAGGACATAAACTGAGAATGATGCAAACAGCAGTGATGGTAACAGGTGAATTTTCTATATTTTAATTAAATTTGGAAGACTTCATAGAGAAAAATGATGGCTTCACTTACCACACTATTACTCCAGCTAATATTCAAGACTATTTCTCATGCAGACGTGTAAGCTGATTATGTTATCCTGTTACAACACATTCAAAGCACTACAGGACTTTTATTGCTTCCTGTGCTTCCAGAACATTAATGAACTTACGTTGCTATGGCTTTGAAAATTTGAAGCACAAATGCTAAATATTATTCTATTCAAAAGGTTGACTAGTATTTAATCTCTCAGATTCAATCCTTCAAATAATAAACACGTAAAATTCAGGATAAAGAGGTTTTTTTGGCTGGTGAAGTGTGCTTGCTCTGTATTTGTTTGGCACACTTTGTAGAGACGAGAAAACGATACTTTTTTCAAAGTCTCCTGATCTATGAAAAGGAAAAATAGACTGAAGAACAGTCTTGTCTAAGCATAAAAGACACCTTGGAATGCTATGTTTGAAGGCAGTGCTGCAACACCATCTCAACTAAATGTTCCTCCTGTATATATAGGAAAGAAGCCATCAAAGCACACTGATGAACTTGACTGTCTGATGTATACAATGCAAATATTTCAGTAGCAGTGAAACATTGTCCAGCTGTCTCTTCTAAGCTTTCAATCCAGTTTAACGGGAAGCCAAATGGTCCTAGGCTGTTCCATAAATTTGGTGACATCTGAAACAAGTGGTGTGCTCCTTTCAACAGACAGGTTTTCCATGGGAATATGCAGTATTAGGAAAGTTATAAAGCAGCTGGAGATTTAATACAGAATCTGTGATGGATAAAATCCAGGGCTACTGGCTGTGCTACTGCCTGCCCCTAGTCACACCATCTCTACTCAAGCAACACACGTAATGTATTAATAACGCAATAATTAGTACGCATTCCTGTCTGCTGCTTAAAACTTCACTCCCAGATGCTGCGTTGGTCTGATCTCAATTTTATTACCTTTGATGATTCCCTGCACTTCGTAATACCAGGCTCCATTGCTATTCATTAGACTCAACAGCAGTTGGACAAACATTAGCTGAGGCCAGGTTTCTAACAGGAATGCCCTTGCTTTTACTTCATGTGGCTAACTTCAGTAAAGTACTGTAAATCCTTCCTCCAAATCCCATGCAATGTATGTTCATACATGTGTGTGTCTAGGCAAAACAACTGTAGCCATGAGAACAAAACCAGGCAGCTATGTAACACGTCAAATGATTAACTAGTAAAAAAAATCCAAGAAAAAAAGTTATTTTGCAGTAAACCACCCTGAGTAAAATGACATCTGTTATTTAATCTATTCTTTGTACAATACACACTCACACACACATACACACACCTATTCTTTTCAATTCTTATGTTTTTTCTACACCTGCAACACAAGACACCTAATACTCTCCTACAGCTGGGCAGTCAGATCTGGTCATTTTACATTAATATTTGTGCTAAGAAAATGGTCATGAGATGTACGTTAGTGATGACACTGTTGTTTACAATTTTATATAACCAGATCTCTCATATTGCATCTTCTTGTTTTGGGCATTGTCTTGCCTTTCTTATGTACTCTTAACTATTTCATTGCAATGTATGTGAGCAGAGTGAAACTATTTGGCATGTCTTTCTGGACAGGAGCTATAAATGCTCGAATGTGCAGAAAAATATGCACATTTGGACACTATCAGTGGATACCCAAAGTCTTAGCTTCCAGCATCAAAGATTTTGAAGTTCTTTTAATTTAAAACAAATATGAAGGGAAAGATATTATATAAATACAAGCTGTCAAGGTTTGACTTGAATCGATCCAAACAAAACAATACTTGAAAACATGTTTAGCTGCCTCTTTGCTTATTGCTACAGCAAAATAAGCTAAGGAAAATGGAGCCCTCCCTTCTGTTTACCTAGTTTGCAGCAACTGGAAATATTGACAGTAAAGACAGAAATTCTGAAGCTTAGCAGACATTGACTTTACTGAACATTTTGGGATTGAGTTGTGGCAAGTGTTTATACAAATCATTCAAAAAGGAACAGGGCCGATATTTTTGTCTATGTGGAAATCTCTCTATAACATGAATTTTCTTCCAATATTTTTATACAGTGAAAGCCAAACTAGAAAGCTAACGCTCAGAAGAAAGAGTAGTATACAACTAACCTGACAGCACAAGCCCTTTACAGCTGCCATTGTTGATGTTCAGACAGCTTTATTTCAAACTGGCTTAAATACATTGGATTTTCATATTTTGGCTTATTTTTTTTCCTAGAAAAGTGTTCAATTTCATATTTAGACTCCAGAGATGTTCCTCGCTACAACAATGCAAATCCATCCCTCTCTTTTTCTGATATACAGTTTAGAAGAGTGTCACCTCTCATTGCACAATCAACATGAATTTTGCAAATGGTGCAATGGTTTAACTTTTGTTACCCATAATGAGCAATTTTTCAACATGGACATTTCACATCATGTTCTGTTCCAGGATACGTCTTGCACTACTGTACTTACTGATGGGATGGAATAAACAAACAAAACCAACAAGCTACTCAAATTCCTCGGATCGGACAATGACTAATTAAGTGTTACTGTCCAGGAAGGGCGTCAAACCAAACAAGGGACAAATAGAACTTGTTTGCCACACTCTCAATTAAAAAACTACTTATGAAACATACAACTGGTCATCTTGATAATGGAAAAATAAATAACAAACATAACCAATAAAAGCTGGGGTGTGCAGATTCTGTCCAACTCAAAGTGCCTGAGCAACTTGCAAGGAAACCAAAGCTGAATCTGCAAACTACTCCATCCAAGTGATATTTAACCTCAAGAAAATTATCCAAGTGACCACAATAAGGTTTTGACATAAAGAATGAGATCTTTCAAATCGTACATGTAGTATAATTTACAAAAAAAAATGGAAACGTCTGTACTTATTTTGAGAACCAAGATCTCATTTGACAGAAGATAAAGTACGCTAGTCCCACAGGCCAGCTTCTACTGCTGAATATCTAACTTTTATTTTTTGACTTGCACTATGAGGGGGCATGGTTTAGCTCTAGAGTTGGTTAGGTTATAGTTGGACTCAATGATCCTGAGGGTCTCTTCCAACTGAAATGATTCTATGATTCTATGAGTTAAAAGACCCTTTCTACAGTACATGGTTCTCCTGGGACCAGCAATATCTCACCTGTCTGAAAGGAAAGTTGGACACACAGACTCTTGTTTCCAGAGAATAAAAGCTCCACTTCAGACTATTTTGCTCTGAAGCAAACCCCTTCTAAGATATCTTCTTAGAAAAAAACTACTGTCACATAGCAGTTAATTGCTATTTACTGGCATTATTATATTAACAGTTTAGCCTTTTTCAATTAATATGGGGTAGAATTCAACTCTCCTTGCACACACCCTCCCGAAAACAATATCAAATATAAACTCAATTTAACATCACTCTGCCAAAATTTAATAATTTCATTAACTAGACTACGTAACGCTCTTTTATTACACAACGTACTAAATTATATAAACATATTTTTTGGCATATGTGTATTTTAATTCAAAACCCAAGTTGGACAGCACAATGCAACATTTGGCAAATTGCACATCTTATCTTGGCTTTTGTAGTAATAATGTCTAAACAAAAGTAGACATTTACTGGCAACAGCAAACAACAGAACTTGTGTCTTTTCCTTTTCACAATTCACAGTATCATGTTGGCATTTGTTATACATTTCTAAGCACATTTTGACAGCTAAAAATGTCCCACATCATATCTCAAGGTAATGGCTGTTTTACATTACGTTTTTCTATCTAATCCACTTAAAAAAATGATGATCCAATTATTTTTGGTACAAAAGAATTCCTTAGAAATTCTGGTAATTAAATCTAGCAACCTGGAGAATTCTTTGAGTGTACTATGATTTTTTTTTTTCTGTGATGTCATGTAGGCAAATTCAAGACAGCTCCTATGCAAGCAATGCCTAAGCTGCTTCAAGCATACAAGCCATATCAAACAGATTTAAAAGATTATTGTGCTGCTGCTCTGAAGAAGCAGGAATGAGGTGAGACAGAAGTGAATTGCCACGCTTTGAGCTCACTGGCTGACCTTCCAACCCTTCCTCAACTTGTTCCTGCACACTCCAAAGCATTAAGTTGCCTCTTCTCTTCAAAAAGAGTCAATGAAATGGTGTTGGAATGTAAGAAAACATCATAACAAGAGATAGTGGGAAGCAGGTACTTGCACTTTCATTCATTTGTTTTGCGTAGGAGATAACCAATTTCACTGGAGTTTGGTTTGAAATAAAGTAATCTTAAATGAGGCATGATTGTTCTGACTGCTTTTGTTTGAAAACCTTATGCTTTGTGGTTTTAAACTAACACTTACAAGGATTCTATTAAAAAGGGAGCAATGATTTATCAGCATGCCTACATTGCACTCTTGACAACACTTCCCTTCAATTAGTTTTGCTATTACCTGATGAAAGCTACTTTCCAGCTCAATATGGAATTTTCTTCCAAAATGTGATCACTGAACCTCAAAAGTCTATGACAAGTATAATATATGCAGGTGTTCTACCAAAATTGCTTCAAGCTTTTATTAAAAAAAATAAGAAAGATTAGTTACTTGAAATAAAAATAGAGCTTTTAGAAATTACCATTTAGGTGTTAAATTAAATTTTAGATAACCAGGAATCTTTTCCCTTACATATGTGAAGGCAACAATGCACACTGGATGTGCAGCTGACCAACAGACTTATTGGAATGCATAAATGACTCATCCAAAATGTACAACCGCGTGTGTAGTCTTTGAAAGGCAAGCAGACAGTGCAGGGCCTGGGCAAGCGCAGCTGTCCTGCTTCGCTAATGAGAGCTTCTGCTGGATTGTTTATGTAGTGTGCCAAGAGTGTCAACTGATGTGGGCAGTGCTGGAAACTTTCAGGCGTAATTAACCTCTGTAGCCTCTTAATGCAGTTTCACCAATAATCCACAGGTCCATAACAGAGAAGAGCAAAGAGTTTGTTCAGGCCCAATTGCAACATTTCACTGAGAAGTCACTGATTAAAGCCAGATGTACAGACAGTAAAAAGAAAAGGAAAACAGAAAAAAAATTGTCATGTGGTGCCCATTATCTCCATATATCAGCTGCAACAGTCCACACTTCTATGACATCTTGATGCATTCAGGAGATCACTAAGAATAGCTTTGGTTGATATATCTATCTTAGAATGGCAGGAACATGTGAAATTATACCTAAAGGCTTCAGGAAATACTATATTGAAAAGATCTGTCACAATATGGAAAAAAAAAATTGTCAACACATTCTTTTCACCTCTCCTCAAGACAGAAGCAAGAGACCTGAATGGATTATATAAAATGCAAATACACAGCCACATATAACACACAGTTTCCTAAAGTGCTTTTCTAAATATGAATGTGCGTTCAGCATAGAAAAGATACAACTTCATTAAAAAAATGTCCTGGTTGCTCAGCTTGCTCTGTATCCAGAACAAATGGCAATTGTCTTGCTACTCCTGAAAAAAAAACAGGGGAAGCAATGCTTTACTTGAGGAGCAGAAAACAAGCATATTTCCTAATGTTTACCCTAAAATCATTGATAACACTGGGGAATGAAGCCAAGGAAGTAAAAGCAGAGCTCTGCCTGTTCTCGTCTTCTTGTGGGACAGGGAGATAATGAGCAATGGGCAGGTTTCTGCATGAGAAGCAACAGTTTTGCACACAGTGTTAAGACATCATGGGCACGTGCCCTAATTCCCTAGAATTTCGAATTCAATCATTCAATAACTCTTAGGGACTGAAGCTACCTAAGGACTAGCTGGAACTGTCTACTCTTTCAGTCGTACGGACATCAGTGCCTTCAGCCTCAAGTATTAACTTAGACATTTTACAGATGGTCAAAGTGCTTGCCTGGAAAAAACTTGGACACAGGCCTGTACGAAACACAACATAGTCATTCTTTATGTTTAGCATCATGTCAATGAAGAGCCTGATTATTTTGGCAAAGAATATCACAACTCTCTTCTGAGCATTTGTTTGCTCACTCTCTAATTCTTTTCCTATTTTGAAATTAGTAAGCTATATATGGAACCTTTAAGACCAAGCATTATTTCATTTCAAAATATCCTATTAATTTTGTTTCCTCATAGAAATAATGAGCTTCAATCAAAATTTAAATTCAACTTTCTAAAAATTCTGAAAAAAATGTATTTTTTATACTTTTAGAAGAAAAACAGAAACATCTTGTTAGGCTTCTGATAGTAAAAAAAGAAATTCAATTTGGATAGCTTTTATGATATATTGCTAACTAATTCCCACAAAATGTCATGCTTCATCTGAACTGACATAATTTTGGACTTTCATTTTGTAGGAAAGTCTGTTTCAATATTCCATATTCACTCTAATTTGAAAAGGCCTTAGCATTTCAACATTGTTGAGAAAGTGGGGAGAACAAGTTCCTTCCCCAAAATACCCATAAACCAATATTCTCCTTTCAAATTTCAAGAGAAGTCTCACATGAAAATCAAAAAGAATAAAATATTACGTGATAAATTGTTTCACTTCACCTTTGTCTAAAACAGCTGTATTTGGATCATCACTCTTAACAGAGTACTTCAACATTCCAACACTGTCCCGTCAAACACACTGTAAACCAGGCCCATTTCTATAGTCCACATTTCTTTTACTAATTGGGCACAGAGCAGCCTTTGCCAAGTGGCAGATGTGAGGTCTGTTTGGGGGGTTTGTTAGTTTTGGCAATCTTGGAATTCTTCTTCTAGGTCTGGGACATGGTCCACACTTCTGGATTAAGACCAGGCAGCTAGAAGCAGTTCTATAAAGGTGGGAAAATTAAAGCATCATGTACAAGAAAACAACATGCCTACCCAGAATCAAACAGAAGATACACATGGAATACTTCAAATTAAACTGCCCCAGAAAACCTGTTACACTTGGCTTTGGAAGGCAAGACTGTTACATTTCCAGGATGCCACGCAGAAATGAATATGCTCTACCAAGACACATTGCTTATTAACCTATGGAGATGTAGCTAAACTGCTTTGCATCCAGAACCTGCAGGAAGATGGTGGGCTACGTCTCAGCACACTGTTCTCTGTTTAGCAATGAACTCGGCATACTAAGTTTAGCAGAGTCAAAAAAAAAAAAAAGATAACTGCCTCCAATGTGTACATTGTGGTGGTGAACTCTAAAGAAAAACTGTGGTGCAGTGAAGGACACTACTGGAACAAAAGAGCAAGAAGAGATGTGCTGGTTACGAAGGTATTGGTTGAAAATAAGAATTATTTGTAGCCCTTAGAGGAATGAGATTGCAGAACAGCCTTCAGCTAAGGAGTATGGTGAGAAAACCTACCTGGCGTTAATCGAACTTGGTAAACTTAAGACACTTAGACAACAAGCACTGGCAACAACAGGCTACACTGGGGCTCCCGTGAGGTTTTCTTTAGTCCTAATTTCCTGCGGCTTGACACATGTTTAATCAATAGACACACACTAACCAATTGTAACATATGCCTGAGGGGCAGACTGTGCAGGCAGCAGAGCTCCCTAGTCATCATAAACCAGAGAGCAAATCTGGCTGGTTCCTGATCCTGAGACACAAGGGCTGCCTGACCACTTCAAAGTGATCCACCGAAAGTTGATATTAAAAGAAGACAGAGGAAGACGAGAAGATATTTGGTTTTTCGGTAGCATACGCCCACTGATTAAATATTAATGGCTTGGCAGAACATGCCTGTTCTACACCAAGAGCCACAAACCACTCCTCACCCACCTACAGCTCTCCAAGTGCCACAGACAGGATGTCTGCAGGTGGGAGAGGCCATCTGGAGGTGCCCATCCTGTGGACAAGGGAACGTTCTGGAAGTGCAGTAAAGATGCTGTTGACACTGTGCATAAGCTGCTGTTCCTCAGAAACTGCCTGCCGAAGCTACCCAGTGGGAATGGTTCCAATATTAGTGTTTTACCTTTGAAATTTATGCACATAAGGAGAAGATAGAAATTCTAACGTAGTTGCAGGGCACAAAAGATGAGGAGTGCGCTGTGTGAATTCAGGGTGCTCCTGCCCCTCTCCACTTCAGCCTGCAGCAGAAAGAATTCCTTTTTAATTTCCTTTTCCTCTTTATCCCATGACTGACCTTTTCCTTTGGCTATTTCAGCCTTCTGTAAAGCTGACATCTGCAGCTTTTTCCAGGATTGGCACAACACATAAAATCGACTGGTATTTTCTCCTGGACTAGGTTCTAAGGTGGTATTATTACTTTTATAAGGTGCTGAAATGGTACTCTTGATAGAAATTGAATTCACAGTGTGAATAAATTGGCTTCTTTACATTGCCAGTTTCAGAGAAATACAAGGAATACGTAACTGAGATCCTGGACTGCTCCACTTACGTACAGGGTCAAAACTCCATCTTCTCTGCAAAAATTCTAAATAATTCTGGTGATTTTCTAGCAAATACCACTCCTTTTAACACTACTTTTTTTTCCTTCTAAAACATCCTTCATCCCTGTTATGAATCATGACTAAAGGAAACAAAAAATCTATACCAGCTAGTCTTTATGTGATTTCCCTAGATGAAGCTTAGCTGCTCTCCAAACACTCCAGTGTACACTTACTTCAGATAGTATCAGGCAGGATGACTGAAATCTTGTATTTAAGCCAGTAAAGCTATGATGTCTGATTCTGCATGAAGGAAATCATGGAATGCTAATGTGAGTTGGTGAGGTTTAGTAACGTCCACCAGAAGAGTTAGAACAAGCTGGTGGAGGGCTTCTCTTCTACTCACTTCTGGTACAGATTCCCTGATTGCAATAGTCTCTGCATTTTTTCAATGTCAGACCTGTCTCTCCTGCCATTCTGTAGACAATTTTCTTCTGTGCCTGGGCGAATATATTTTCTTAAACTAAATCTCTCCTAAACACTAACTTATCCATAAAAGCTTAGCAATACGAGAAGGAAACAAGTAAAATTAAGAATTTAGAATCCATATGCAAAATCTGGTGTTTTGCAGACTGTCTCTCTCCACCTGGTATCTGTAATGAATACATTAACAGCACTTAAAATATTTATCTTTCATGACAAAACAAACTCAGTTCCCAGACTCTTCCAAAGGATAGCTTATAGGTTACCAGCAGCTCCTCAGCTCATTAAGAACCAAACATTGCCGATTTTCTCAACTGCACTGGCTGACAGTCATTTTTACCAGGAGAAGACACTCTCCAACTCGTCCATCTTTAAACAGAATTGTCTATTGCCTCTTTTCAATCACTTTTGTAGATTTTGCTTCACTTTCTGTATCTTTAACTAGTGTTAAAGTTGTCATTTAATCTGTCATACATAGACACGTATGTTGGAGACATACTCTGCTACACAAAATAAATAGTATTATACTTCACCCTTCAATCACCATTGCAATTGGAAGCAAGAACATCACGAAATAAGGAACAGAGTAGAATCATCAGTCCAGGGATTTATGATGTAATAAACTGGAATAAAGATAAAAGAGAGAAAATCCTGGTCTTTAAACTCTCTGCCTCAGTCCCTGTATCTGAAGAAGGGGAAAATAACATAGCCATATTTCAAGATTTGGTTACTTAATGTCTCTAGAGGTTGAAAAGTCTAACACTGAATAACAAACCTAAGATCTGTAGCACGATATTTCCAGATTTTCTTTAACACATGAGAATTTTAACTACTAGTTACTTTCATTTTTGCTGCAACTAAACAAAATTTCTGCCATTACTTATCAGAAGTAAACACGGACTTATTGTGCTAAGTATAGATGCATCACTACAGTAAAACAGCCTGTTGGTTTAACACAGAACTCTGTAATACTGTCTTTTTCTAAAGAGTTCTAATCCAGTTGAAAAGTTCACCTTAATATATCAGTTATTTTTATTTAGAGATATTTAACTTTTTGTTCCTAATGGAAGCCAATCAGAAAAATGAGGGCAAGAGGTTAAACATACATCTAGTCTCCCTGTTTAACATAGAGCTTTATCTTTTGCATGTTGCTGATGATAATTTAGAAGAAGGGCCACAAAGGAAAAGAAAAACTTCCCTGCCCTAACACTTGTATTTTTTTCTGTTACAAAGATGGCAGTCTCCATTTCTCATTTGACATATGGAATAGCTCTGCCATAAAAACCTGTATTTTTCAGCTTTGTGCTTAGTTGTTGGAGCCAAGTAAAGGAGGTGAAGAAATAAGACAGATCTTAAGTTGGGCTGACACTGTTTAAAAAGGAGGCTACGGCAAGCATGGCTCTCATTATATTTAAGTGAATTAGTTTGTTTCCTTTAGAAAAGGGGAGACGGAGGGGAAAGGAGAGATTAACAAGCCACCAAGGGCTTGCTGTAAGATTTTGACACTTTTAGTGGCTTGTGACATATGACTTGTGAGTATCAACTCTCCTTCAAAATCAGAAAACAAATCTACCATTTGGATAAGGAATGCAAAAGAAAAAAAAAGCAACAGCAAAGAGCTTTGCTACAAGGTCATGTTAACTAGGATTCTTTAACAAGATATTTGTTGGAACAGGAGAATGAGATAAGTTCTTTAACTGATTAAACTCTGAAATGATTGTTAGATTATCTAGAAGTCTCTAACATTTGCCATCCTTTGCTAGGTAAAGCCTATGCTATGGTTCTCCTGCAGACATTAATCTAATGTGTCCAAATACTGCAATAATGATACAATTTTCTACTTATTCTCAAGATGTTTCACATCATGAGACCTTTTACATCATAAACTTGATAGAGCGAGCTTTCAGAGGTGTTCACAGCAATGGGTGCACAAGGATTACACCTGAAAATGTGAGTGTGCTCTTCAGTTAGGGCCCTTACAGATTCTCCATCTTATGGGGTACATCAGTTGCATCATCATGCAATCTGCTCTTGCATTATCAGTATGCCTGTGTACCAGGAGTTTTGCATGTAGAAATTCCATAGTGTGACACACAAAACACATCTGTAAGTGAAGAGCTTAAATATGTGTTTCTGTTTGGCTACTGTGAAAAGCAGAAAGATTCTGAAACTACCATGAAAATATTTAGTTGGAAAAACAACATCATGAATACTAGAAAATACCAGACTGAAGTTTACTCAAACACCAAAATGACATTCCCAACACCATTATGGACTTAATGAGAAGTGTCTGGTAAGTTCAGCTGTAAATTTTCTGTTAAGTAGAAAGTAACAAAAATTAGTTAGATGTTTTTACATACTCTTTTTCCTGCTCATCATTACAGATACTTTCTGAGTCTGCATTGGTGTGTGAGCACAGGTGCTCATACTCCTCACATCTGTGGCTCCCTTTTTAATGATTTTAAACTGTGATTAAGGTTTGGAGGTCCCTGGATAAGAGAGCTGACTAGCACTTCCTCCACCTGCACAGTGGCAATCTTTTGGGTAGCATTATTGAATTCAATAGTTCAGACAGCACTAAAGATCTTCCTGAATATAAGCACTGTAGTTTGCTTTTTTAAAAAATTTCATTTTGGACACAGGAGTTACTATAACTCAGTCTCTACTGAAAAGCTACTTCAGTCTTTGTTATGCCCTGAGTACACTTGAAAACAAAAGGGTTACATCTTGTTGACCTTTCTGGTCTACTGTGTACCTTTATAAACATAATCACCAAAACCAAAGAGGGAAGAGTTCCACAAAAAAATTGTTATAGATATTTTACAATAGTGTTTGTCTCCAAATCCTCATCTTTGCAAAATGTTTCCTGTTTCATAAGCAGAATCAGCTGCAAGCTGAGTCCACAAATGCATGTGTGGCAGAACTGAAGAAATAAAGCAAGCATGGTGAATTTTGAGCAAATCTGGATAATGCTTTGAGGAATTATTTGGTGTGTGGTCTGAGGCAAGAAGCCACAGAGAGGCGGAAGTTAATCTTATGTACTCCCCAGCTGCAGATATATCTTTTTGAGAGCAGACTGCAGCAGGAGACACAGAAGAAATGACCAAGAGACCAGATTAATACCACATGAGCCAAGTGTCAGCCTCATTATATGTGTTTTCACTAAAGTTGAAAAGACTTTGACTTGGATGGCTGTCATTTCAAACAGAAGTTGTGACATGTAAAAGTAACTGCAATAAATTAAACTGAAAGAATGATGTCCATGACACTAAAGGGGAAGTACCAATAATAATAATAATAATGATGTAGGAAAATAAATTAAAACAAAGCCAATAATTCCAGTAGCTTAACTCTAACACATAGACAGAATCTCAGGGAAATTAAGGCAGTCCAAAAGATATATAATAGGGACAAACACAATAAATACTAGGTGGAGATCACGGTCAGATTTCTTCAAGTGATAGGCCTGACAGTAAAGACAGTGAAATTTCAATTATATTTAAACTCTTTAATCATAGAAATTATTATATATCCTTGAGCTGAAACATCCTAATGTTTGTACCATTAAAGTAAAATAAATGTTGACATCACTTGTAAATATAATGTTCATGCAGCACAACCAAATCTAGAGGTCAGCTTGACAGAAGGACAGATCCAATTTGCACCTACACCCATGCTGTTTGGTTGGGAGCTATCTTGCCAATAATTTTGTATTATGCTATGCAACAAATTTGTCGAGTAATCTTGATACAAAATCTTGCAAGAAAGACTATAGAATAATTTTTTTTTCTGGGGAACCTTAAGTTTTTTCTAGTCAAAAGACAAACACCCAAGTCTGCTAGAGTTAAGATGTAACCTACTCTTTCTTGTGCCATAAGACGACAAAACTGCCCTTGCTATTCCTTATATCCAAACCTTTCTGTAAAAAGAGAATGATTATCCTCTGGGTAGATGTTTTTTGTCCTGGCACTCGTCACAGTGTTACTGGTGTGCTTCACAAATAATTTGTTTTCATAACACCCTTGCTCGTGTGGAAAGTACTACTATTCTTATTCTATAAGCAGCAAAGAGCCAAAGAGAGATTAGAGTCAAATGCATTTTTAAATTTTGAGGTACAATGTATAACAAACATATATAGGACCTGATATTTCATAATACCTAACACTACATGGCACTCCACAGAGTATTATTGTGTCAAATTGCTCAGTCTTCTTCCCTCTCCCTTTAAGCAGATTCCTCCTCTGCATTGCTTGACCATCAGCAGGAGGAGCATAGGGAAATTAGAAGAGTCTTTCAGCTCCCTTTATACCTGGGTATTCCCAGCACATAGTGAAGGGCATAAGCCTTTAGTTTCCCACAATCCTACATCTTTATTCCAGCCCTTACATGTTTCAGCCTTGTTTTGATTAAAAATAAAAAAAAATTAAAAATCCATTGTGGTCATTAAGAATCTTTATGAAATTCAAGAAAACCACAAACTCTTCTACAAAGAAAGCTGGTGTTGGACCTTTTCTTTCACAGCCAGTTTAGTTGCACCCTTGATGGAGTAGATGTTCTCTGAGGTATACCATCCAGCTGACAGGCATTTTGTCATTGAAAGTCCTATAGCAAGATATTTTACACACTGCATTTACTAACAGTTGTTTTTCTATGTCTTCCATACACTGATCTTAAAATGTTTTTACCAATGTCAGTGGCTTCAGTCTTGCAGCTCCTTAACACACAATTATCATCAGCTTTGAAGCAATTAGCAGTCCCTGTTCTCGACTGGTTTATGCCATAAGAGAAAAGGAAGTATTAAGGATTAACTAAATAACATATAGCTGTTACATAGTCTAAATGCCATGGGATGTACAGACTGGGTTCCACTTACCACTCCTCGGGTTATTTATGCAGGCGAAGCTGAGAGCAAGTGGGTCCATTTCTCTACTTAATACTTTGAGCAGAGATTTTTGACCCCCTTCCCCCATCCTGCAGTATATCCCACTGTATGTTGGCAGTAGGAAACATCATCGTTGCCAGGATGGTTGGAATTTACAGTCTGCATGATCTCAGCATCTCCCTGCACATTCATGGGCCCACGACTAGGACTGCCCACAAAGCAAAACCCAAGAAAAGCAGCAAAACTGCTTGGATAGAATCCCCTTCCAAGCCTCAGGAAGGACATAACTTGCATCTCCCAGTGCTAACCCTAGTAAATTTTGGTTTAGCTGCTTAAGTGATTTAAACTGTACATTGCTGAAAGAAACGAATCATTGCTTGTGTGTGCTCATGCATATTTGGAAGAAGAGGTGATTCTGGTCTGTGAATAAAAGCTAACAGTAAATGCTACTGTTTGTAATAATTGACATACTTGCACATGTGCCTTCACCCAACATCTTCTCCTATAAAAAGCTGAAACAATCATAATTTTCTTGCATTTCTTATATGCTACTCACTTTCCAAGCTATTTCTGTCAGAACCAGGTAAAGTGATAAAAAGCTTGCAATGGTTTGGCTGCCTGACTGTATCTCAGAACAACTGGTGAAACTCCTTGTCTTACTAACTTTCTGCTCCAGTTTACACATGATGGTGCCTTAGCCCAGCCCCTTGACCAGATTACCTACTGCTGACCCAGCTACCTGGTAAGGTTAGCACCAAACCCACACATGTACCGTTTATGGGAGGAGGTTATCTTTTCAGCATCTGAAGAGTCAACTGAGCAACCAGGCCTGGACCTTGAAGCAGAGTAAGAAGAAGCTGCCCCAGCTCAGCTCATGTGGTTAGCTCCAGGCTCCTGCTGCTTCTTTTCCTGTTACTATTAGTTTTGCAGTTACAGCTCCTCAGTGAGCACGCAACTTCTGTATTGTAGTTATTAGCAGCAGTGTTTTGATAAAGGAAAGGTGTCCTGTCATCAGAACGTGGGCCATGTGCACTGCTCTGCTTTCCCTGAGACAGGGGAGGACACGGTGAAGGCAGCTGTTACAGTTCAGGGGAAGGTTTTCATTTGCTTCCTTGACTCTGACAGGTATGAGAGGTACTAAGACACTTCATGTGGATGAGAGAGGTACTTCCAAATCGATGTGGTTTACACTTTTAATGTTTACCTCTAGGAAAACAACAGGGACAAAATAAGTATCTGGGAAATCCACAGAGATCAAACTTCATTCTGCTGAAGCCAAAAGACTGTTTCAGTGAACATCAGGAACTTTAGCAGCTCCTAGAATGTCATTAAAATGTATTAAAAGAAGACACTAAAACTGTAGTTTTATAAAATACACTTCATGTAAATACAGTCATCCTGTATCCTATTTTAGAGATCCTTTACTCACTGTAGTAACAGTTACTGAATAGATGAACTTGTAATGTATGTATGTAACTATGTAACTACTTCAAATCTTAAAGATAAGCTTACAAAATGTTACACATTTGATAACACTAAACATATCAGTCATAGAAATAGCCTATTCCACCCTCAAAAGATTAAAACACTTAGAAGTTTAGGACACCTTGATGTCCCTCATGTGTTTGTTTCTAATTAAAAATATAGTGGATAATACTAGCATAGTGAAAAATTGAAGAAAAACTGAACAAAACCCCAGTTTTTTTTCTTCTTTAACACAGGTTTGCTTGTTGCTACCTTAAATAGCTTATTACTTCCAAGGACAAGTTTGCCCACCTTTCTGCTTGCAAGTAGTCCTTACTGACTTTCACATTAGGAATAAAGCAGGTTATTAATCCTCTTGAAGAGGGTAATGTGAAGAAGAGAGTCCCAGAGCATGTACCAAATAGTACCTAGTATCTACAGAATAGGGTCAGAGAAGACACCATGGAATCAGGAGTGGGAAGAGCTTATATCTCCATGCTGATTACACCTTAAGAGCTTCACAGGTTCAGGCTGTGAGTAAACTAGTGATGCTCTGAGATGAGGCTAGACAATTCAACATCACTGGTGGTTCACAGCTGCCAAAAAGGGTAGCCATGCTCACCACTCCTCTCCCACTTAAGACACATGCTGCACCTATTTCTTTCTTGTCATGCTTTCTGGGGGTGCCCTGGCACTTGTCACGTTTCCCATCCCTTTCCTCTAATGCAGGCACAATATCATTGATTTATATTCAGCCTCCACTTAGCACCATGCCTTAATTCCAATTAAACAACATCCTGAATGCTTCCAAAATGTTTCAGCATTCCCTCCCCAACTCCTACACACACTGACTACAGCTGCACTGATGTGCATTGGGAACCTGAAAGACAACTTACATTTCCTTTATTTCTGTGCAATGCTTGAACTTCTAATATCAGTGACAGAAGAAGGGAGAACAACTAGAGCCCTCAGGCCTCCTATTTTCTCTTCAGCTCCCCATGTTATGAAAAGGAGTCAGGAACTGCAAAAAACAACTAAGTTTATTGTGCTTCACACATGTTTTCCACCGTGAAAAGAGTAGGCATCATATTGCTTTACTAAATCAAGGTTTGTGAAAGAACTGACCTTTGTTTTTATACAAAATTCATGAGCATTCATGTTTCTAGTATCTGTAGCCTTTTCCTCTCTTGCACAACACCAGAAATTGAGGAAGGGGGAGGGAGAAAAGAAATGAAACTTTCTGCTGTAGTTTCAACATTTCCTTTTTCTTGAAAGTCAGCTTCGATGTGTGTGAAAATTCCTCTTTGACTGTAGAAGACATACACTACTGACAGATTATTTAGAGGTAAATGTGAAAGGGGACAGGCTAATAATTCTTTAGGGTAACTATAAAATAGGGGAATGCTTTACAGCTGACACTGTGAGTATATCAACTCAGTAATTGGATGCACGTGTTAGTAGCAGTAAAAAGGCACTGTCCAGTTGTCCACCTTACATGGGAATCTACTTTGAGTGTATTCTTTGATTTACTGTTGCAATTAGAACTGAATGTTCAAAGAAAGAACACAAGTGACCTAATTTAAAAGCAAAGAGTGCCTTCAAAGCCATTATTTAGCGTGTGACCTGACTCACTCACTTGTAACCATTTCTTTCCCCTGAAGTTTCCATTTGTTGCACTGTACTCATGAAGCAGCATAATCAGTTTTAATATTCCACTCAGCTAATTAATTCAGTTCTAATATCCATTCAGTGGTTAAAGATTAAGCCACTTCCTCCTCACTCCTACCCTTGAAGATTTTAATTTTCTTCATAAACGCAGAGAGTTTTCCAAGGCTGACTTTTCAAAAGTGTTCCATGTCTGCTTTTGACTGTGTTGTAACTAACAGAGATGTTTTACAACAAATTGGCAATAGAAACACAAGCAATTAATACAGCTAAGAAAGGATCTTTCTAGTTAACAAAACTAGTGGTTGCATGTACCATTGACTATTTTTCTGTGTTTGAGTAATGAAAGGCTGCAAGATATTAAAATATTGAATCAAAATAAGTTGTCAAAGCAAAAGAAGGAGAATGTGTTTGATAAATACAGACTAGTGGTACTAGTACACCTACAGACCGAGAGACATACATGTGCTGGTGTTAACTAAATGCATCCTCCATTGCTGATCTGATAATTCGGCTTTCATAGCCCAAAGCAAGTAAAGGTTAGTTTTCCATGCAGTCTTATAAAAGCTGAAGTTGTTTGTTAATGCTGATAAACATTCAAACTATTTGTGCTGTTCAAACTGACAAAGAGGTCATTAGATGATAAACCCCAGAATATCAGGATAAGGTAGTGCAGTGTCTTAAGGGGACTGCAAGCAATGGTAGCGAGTGTTCAAAACGTGTAAATTGAAATTTCAGCTCTGTGCTATTTTGGGGAAGAAGGGACTGTAAGAACTTGTTTAGTAAAGCTCTCCAGAAAACTGAGGGAAAAAACCCCCACAAGAACAGGTCAAGAAGGGAACACTATAACAGATCCCAAATTGACAAAATAATTTCTCTGCTTTGCTGACATTTCTATCATCCCAATTACTAATCTTAAGAACAGAAATACAATACTATTTAACAAAGGTGGTGGGGTTTTTTGTTGTTGTTTTTGTTTTGTTGGGTTTGTTTGCTTGGTTTGGGATTTTTTAAATCTATTTAGAACATTCCATGTGTACCTGTATTACTTGCTCAGTGGAAAAGTCAGGAATCCACCAGAACATGAGATGTCGTCCTATGTTCATACAGGTACCTGCAGTTTTTAACTTAAGACACACAGGTTAACAATATTTGCTCATAGAAGGATTTTTCCTTTTCTAAAATGAAAGGCTCTGTGGAATAAAAGGAAAACTCCCCTGTTGCAGGATCTGATCTGACTCCCATCTGAAGTGAAAAGGGCCCTGTTCACACACACACAGCTCAAAGACATCTGAAAGTCATTTTAAAATGCCTTATTTCAAAACAGAGGTTCTTATCCTATGAGCGAATGCATCCAAGATGTTTCAGAAGTGTAAGCACATTCTACAGTGCTCACTCAGCTAACGCCATCTTCCAGGGAAGCTTTGACTGAGCCACTGCCTGAGAACCCTCCCATTAAAACAGCAGTACAGCATCTATAAGCCTGCATACCCCTTGGTTCCTTTCTTCTGAAGTTTTAAGAAGAACACACTTTCAATTGCCCCAAACTTTTTTTTTTTTTTTTTTAAAGTGGCTATAAGTTAGATTTATGAAGACGAAAAGACTTCTTACAACTGTATATTTTGAACAGATTTACGACAAGGCTACAGTACCAGCACGGAGGGTCCACAAGGTAGGAATGCAGTAAGGGTAACAGGAGAGTGTCATGTAGACATTAAATAGTACAATTCTTTCCACATTCATAAATCCTAAGTGCCTAAGGTTGTATACTACTGGTTATAAATTATGTAACCGAGTTCTGCAGAGGAGGAAAAAAAAAAAAAAAAGAAAGAAAAAAGGACTGAAAGTGAGAAATCATCTCTGTAAGAACTTATACATTTCATATTAAAGAACCTAAGTTTCAAATTGCTTCACTAAAACAGTAGTATTTCCTATTTTTAGTCTTTTTGATGGGTAAAAAAATAAACTAGATTTCTATGGAGAGTAAAACAACAAAACACATATGCCTGCTAACAAGTCTTCAGAAAAACAGAGAAAATTTTTCACATTAATTTACAAACACCAGCTCATGAGGAGCTGATAGCCCCAAACAGCTAGCTTAAAAACTGTTTAATGGCGAAAGAACATAATTTATCAAGTATTTTAATCTGGTTTGAACTTCACAGATAAGGTTAAGGTACCTGTCAAGCTTTATGATTTTACAGCTGACATATAATCAGAAAAACAAGTATCAAACTGAGTATACTTAATGAAAACACATTTCATGCTATTTTCATGTATATAACCCAAAATCTAGTACAAACTGTATTTATATGTCATGTATATATGCACACACTTAAGACCCTCAGTAGTAACATTCAGCACTTCTAGTAATTAGCATGGTTGTTAGCAATCTTTTGTGCTACAGAATGTGGCTCAAAACTTTCTTGCTATTAATCACTACATTGCTACATACTATGGATCCCACACTATCTAAAGTAAAACCAAAGACTATTAGGGACTTCAGCAGGTCCTAAAGCTATGTATAAAAGATAATTGCACACTCAGGGGCAAAGCCTGGTATAGGTTAGCTTGTGAGAAGCAGCTAATTATTTCATGTTAGCTAGCTCAGTGAACACTCGAATTCTGCAACTGCAGTGCCTTTGCGCTGTTTGGGTGCTCAGAAGGCAAATTAATTATAGCCTCTCAGCTATCATTAAAGGGTGGAAGCCCTTTTAGCTTTGCCTGAGCTAAACTGGCTCATGCAGGGGAGGACCCAGCCCCTCCTTGTCCACCTACTGGGTGCAGAGGTGGCACCAGACAGTGGCTGTGCCGCCATCTACTGTAGGTTTTTCACAGCACTGCTTGGTCCAAAGCCGGCAGGAATCGCTCCAGCAATCTTTCCCACTAATATCCAGGCTCAAGGACACAGACTCCACTCCCTAAACTCGTAGCTAAATTACGCCATGATTCAGTAAGCCTTGCTCAGGCAGAACTCCCTCCGTAGACTGCAGGTTAGCTGCTTCTAGTTGAGTATCGCATATTGTGTTACCGTTCTTCAGCTACTAAGATCAGTCCTGTAAATTTGAAGTGAGTGTGCTTCACAGCACTATTAACAGTTGCATTAAAAGTCAATTGAAAATTGCACAACACTCAAAAATAAGTTCAAGTTTTCCTGAACTGGCTTGTCATATACCATGTAGCCCAATGCATGCCATCCATTAAACCCAAAGAATTTCACTATCTTCAAGAAAGCTTTCTGGGTGCAAGTAAAGTCAGAATCTGCACACATGCAGTTCTCTCTCTGTTTTTATGTATGACTTAACTTCCTCTTGGTCATCCCAGATCTCAAGTTATAGTGAAAGCTTTTGTAATTGCTCTTTGGAGGCTTTTTGGTTTTGGTTCTCCTCCTACCCCGCTACCCCCAAGTACTTAAGTCACCAGAAAGCAGTACAGGTCTTCTTATTCATGCATGCAAATGGCTCTACCAAGAGCAGAGGCAAGGGACTTCACAGCTGTGGTGTTGCAGGATGAGCTAGTAGTTGCATTTTGGGGACAAACTTCCAGATGCAAGGAACAACAAAACAAAACCTAAAAGGCGTCCTACTTCTACTTAGTGACAGACACTCATCCACCTATGCCAAATTCTGCAAGTTCGCCCAGTCTCCTAACAGAGCAGTCAGAAGGCACCTCTGTTCCCATTAATCCATAGGTAGAGAAAGGCTGATGGAATAGTTCCAAGCAATCGAGTCAGAAAACATCTTCCAGAATAAACTTTAATTTAGCACACCCTACACAATATTTATAGAGCAAATCTATGAATGCTGCTTGAGCCATTTAAAGGCTGGAGACTAAATTCTGTTTTCTGAATGTTTATTCTGACTTTCTCCAACTGTTCTTCGTACTTGACAGTGCCTAATTGGCAGCCAGCCATGAAAGCTGTTGTCTAATTACACAACATATCACGATCTCACAGTCCTACAGATAAGGCTTTACTGCAGCAGAAATGGATTTTAAACATTAGCATATGAGAAAAATAAAATTAGCCCCCAAATTAGAATATTTCAAAGTCTTGTGTGTCAATAGTCACTATTATTTGTTTAGAAAAGCATGGTTTCAAAAGAGTAATTTATATTAGAGATTAAATAGCCTTTAATGTTAAACAGGCTGCAATTTAGTGGGCTGGCTGGCTAACCCTTTGTGCATGGCAGAAATCTATTCACATGTAATTACATATTTTAGACTATCATAAAGATACCATGTCTTTGTATGGAATCAGTCCAGCCGGGGATTATCGCAGTATTATGATGGCACAGCTACACGTGAGGTCAGGGAAAGCACAGATTTTGTGAATGTCTTGCAACATTTTGCTACACAGACACCCTTACAAGAAAGGCAACTGTAAATATATTCTTAAATGGTCTCAGACTACCTATGGTAACAGAAAACAAAATTTCACACTGCAAATTATAATGACTGTTAAAGAAGAACATACAACTGTTCGACTTATCTTCTGCTAACAAGGTCCTAATTGTTTTGCATTTAAAGATATTCTACACTAGGTCTTTGTGATGTAAGTGCGGTTAGTAAGTTGCAAGTTTTAAGATGATGGGAGTCCTTTCTTCAGTGTACATTAACTTGAGGGACAGGATACAACTATGTATAACAAATGCATTGTTTTGCTTTTATATGAAACAAATCACATCATCTTTTCTTTCAGTAGATACTCTGCAGATGTGACAATAACCATGACATAACCAAGAATACTAATTCTCTTTCTGATGCACTGACTGGAAAACTAGGAAAAAATAATGAAATTTTATAGTTGCAGGGGGTTGCTCTTGCATGTAGACTGGAAGAGTAGAAAGACTTGTATGTGCATTTCAGTGCATTCTAACTCTTCTTGTCAAGATCTTGCAGAAGCTCATGAATGTGTGCAACTTTACTCACTGAACAGTTCTACTGGCTAAGTGAGACTGCTCAGGTGTGTAGTTACTTCTCTGAGTGCACTGTTGTCAGATTGGGCCCATTAAAGTTTTTTCGGCGACATTTTTCTGCGTGCAATGGCTTAATGTTCTCAGAGACCAGAAGCTTTCAGAATCTCATTTTAGTGGAATGATGCTGTCTTCCTCCACAAACAAAAGAAATCTAAGACGGTGCTAGGATCTCATTCCACACAAATTCATCAAAATGAAGCTTTCATCATAGTTCTGTTCTTCAAGAATTTGGTTTTCCATGAAATACAGAAAGAGAAGTGGTAAGATTCAGCTGCTTTGACTTCTAAAGCTTTTATAAACATTAAGTGCATGATAAAGTATGAAGTTGCAAGGTGGAGCAAGTGAAGTAGTGACATATGACACAGCAGCCCTCTCCTCCCTGTTCGTAAGCCTATGTTATGGGTATTTAATAGAAATACAGATGAATTAACAGTAATGTCTATCATACAGCATGGCAACCTGCCGAAGTACTCCATACTTTACACATTAGCTAACAAGGGATCTCCTTAAGCCACTGAGTTGTTTTAATTTAACAGAAGATTTATCCCCAGGTTTATCTGG
Organism: Pampusana beccarii; assembly: GCA_013399365.1. NCBI lineage: Eukaryota > Metazoa > Chordata > Aves > Columbiformes > Columbidae > Pampusana > Pampusana beccarii. The sequence goes on along the minus strand of VWYH01005555.1, from coordinate 94,585 downwards.
ATTTATGTAAAACAACCCAAGAACCAAACCGTGGTTCTCCACCAAGCGAAGCAAGCCAGTGAGTTTTCTCCAACACTTGCGTAACAGAGCTTGCTTTCTCAGCATGCTGCTGCAGTGGGATGCAGTCACTTGAGAGTTACAATGCAATATATTGTGATTTACTACAGTAATTTCAATTTGAGATTGCACAGGCAAGGAAAACGGAATAAAGGTTACATTTCTAGCACTGGCAGCCAAAAATACGTTACCAGAAGCACGCTATTACTAAAAGCATAATTAGTGCTACAGAAAAGCTCTAAACTACAGCCATGGAAACAGCCATATGGCTTTTACTTTGAAATTTTTTTTTTTTTAAATGACAATGAAATGCGTGTGAGGTCTGCGCGAAGCCAGCCCCAGATGTTTACAATGGAGCGAGCGGCGGTATAGCGGCGCGGCGGCGGCACCCGCATCGCCTCACCGCGGGCGGCTGCGCGTCCGCGCACCTCCACTCAGCGCCCGCCGGGCACCCCCAGGGCGGGGAGCAAACCTAAGCAGAACCCCACCCCGAAGGAAACTGCCCCCTGTCCCGGGGTCGGGGAGGAGGGAGCGCGGAGCAGACACCGCTTGTGCGGCGCGGGGAGAGGAGCCTGTGTGTGCGCGGGGAAAAATCGATGCATTGTTTCAATATAGCGTTCTCGTCAAGGCGCTTTAATGACAGGGGATAATGATTTTCAGATTTGGGAGACAATGTCCCGTCCCCCCCCCAAAACTCCGCACCACATCCTTACAAATCTTTCTAATTTGCTCTTCTGCCAGGCAAAGAAACAAACTGTGCTCGGCGAAGCCATTTGCGAAACAAATGTAACAACAGAGATTTGCAGATACGGGCTGGCGGCGCCCGGGGTCCCGGAGAAGCCCACCCCACCTCTGCNGGGGGCGGCAGCCGCTGCCCGGCGGCGCGGCGGCTGAGCGGTACTTACTGAAGGGGCAGTTCTCCTTCTTGGTGCCGCTGACCTTCCCGTTCTTCTCAATCTTGAGAAAGTACTTGTTGTAAGAGTAGAGCTTCCTCTTGCGCACGTCTCCTTGGAGGTGATTGTAGCTCCGCACGTGTCTCCCCGCACTGGAAGGAGAGGAGAAGGACGAGGGGAAGGAGGAGGATGATGAAGAAGAAGAGTTGGTGGCCTCCGGGGACAGCATGTCCTGGCCGAGGTCATGGCAGGTGACAGGCACAGAAGACACCAAGAAGAGCAGCATCAAGCAGCAACAAGGCAGGTGGGAAAAGGCTGAGGCACCATTTGTCAGTATCCATTTGCACATTGTACTGAAACTCTGGGCGCTGGAAAATGTCTTATCAAATGAAACATACTGGAAGGGTAAAACCTGGTAAAAGGCAAGTGGAGAGCCGGTGGTTGCTGCTTCTGGTTAGATCCCTCTGAGCTCTGATCTGGCCTGAAGTAAGTGCACCAACATCCATAACTCAGGGGACAAATCGCCTCAGAAGTTGCTGCCTTTTAATCCTTCGAGTCCTCCCTCAGAAAAAAGAGCTGTTGGGTTTTTTTGGGGGGGTTGCTGTGGTTAATCCTCTTTTTCTTTTCCCCACCCCACCCCTCCCCACATACACACACACTCCCCAACCTGGTTTGAGACTTCCCAGTAGTTATTTTGTTCTCCTCCTCACTCCTTTCTTCACCATCTTAGATGCAGAAAGGTCTGAAAAATAGATGACAGCAAAATGAACAACAACAAAAATAAATAACAACCAGTGGAAAGGGGTACTGGGAGGGATTTTTCACACATACCCCTTTACACACATACACACAAGCACTCACACTTTGTGGCTTTGCACCTTCTTCTGATCCCCACCCTTTGCCTTTTTGCAAATCCCAAACCAGTTGCACAACTCGTCCTTTCTCACTGACAACCCCAGAGGAGGCAGTTTCTTTGTTTTGCTTTGAATTCTCCAGAACAGTATTTAAAAAAAAAAAAAAAAATCGAGCGCGCCCGCGCGCGTGTTAAAAATCCCCCCTTTTATCCTCCCCAGACCTT
>VWYH01005555.1:34368-92545 GCA_013399365.1 Pampusana beccarii | reverse complement strand
AAAAAAAAAAAAAAAAAAATCGAGAGAGAGAGAGAGAGAGGGAAAAATCCCAACTTGTCCCCCCCCCGCCCCTTCCTTTCCTTTCCCTCCCCCTTTGGTTGTAAACAGGTTGGAAGCTGTAGCCTAAATGTCAGCGATTACAAGTCAGAGGTGGGATGTGCCTCTGGTGGTCAACCCTTATTTGCAGGGGGTCAAGCAGCGGTGGGACATCTGAAACCCTTTCGCAGTTGCAGCGAGCGGTGCCTGCTGCGGAGGGAGCCCCGGGAGCTGCCCTCGCTTCCTCCCGGGCTGCAGCGGCGGCAGCAGCAGCCGCCGCCGCCTTCGGCTCGCTGCTAATTGCTCCTAAAGCGTTCTTCTCCTCGGAGAGCCGGCCACCAGCACGGCTTGGAGACTTACGCTTTACTAATTTCCCTGTCTTCCAGTCTGAACCAATCCCCTCTGGGGAGGCTTCCCTCCCCCTTCACTTCACCCCCGCTCCCCCCGAAAAGAAACTTGTTTTCTAGCGGAGGATTTTATTTTATTTTTTTGGCAGTGAAGTGCTTGAGAAAGCCACCTGGAGCTTGTTGCCTGCGAGATCCCCCCCTCCCCCCCGCTGGAGGAGGGGTTGGGTGGAGGGGTTGGAGAGAAGTGTATACTACAGGCAGACCCTGGAAAAGCAGATTATATGCTGGTCAGAGAGAGTAAAAAGGGAAGAGACATAATTAGCTCCTTTTCCTTCTTCTTTGCCAGCTTCCATGGGAGGTCTTTCTCCCTTCTTTAATGAATCACTGGTTTCTGACTTCCGTTGCTGAAATGAAAAGTTCACACTTTAGCCTGTTCTTCCTTTTAAGGCACTCAAGATTTATTGTGTCTCTTTCTCCACCCTCACCCTCCTTGTCTCAAAAGAAATCAGGGCCCTAAATGACCATTTTCTAATTGCTAACATGAGTCATTTACTGAATCACGCGTCTGACTTCAAAGCAAAAGGGGCTTTATTTGGATTGCAAAGGTTTCCCCATAAAATCTGAGTGTTTGCTGTCTTAAAAAAAAAAAAAAACACCAAAAAAAACCCAAACCCAAAACAACAACAACAAAAACCTAAGGCAGTTTCCTCTGCCAGAAAGAAACAAATTTTCCATTTTCAAGGCTATTTTAAAGCGATTTTTCAAGCTATTATTTTCCTGGAGGGGCATATGTTGTTGGTTTTTCCTTTGATCCCATCTCTCCTAATGGATTTGTCATTTCACATAGTGAATGTTATGACAGATTCATATTTCTAGCCTATCACTGAACCGTCAACTTTCCCAGTAATTAATAGGCATCTCCTATATGATGTAGTATCTTTTAACACGAGAATAAGGGATCAGGGACTGACAGGATATCGGCAGCATGCAAGGCATTAATTTTTGGTGCTGTATTTATTATTGTAAAATAACTTTTGTTATGCAAGTAGGTGGAACATTCACTAAGAAAATGGAGTAGCAGTGAAATGAAGCAGTACAGAAACACAGTGAGGAGCTCAATATGTAAACCCAGGAATTTTTTGAAATACAGGTAGTTCAACAATGCAGATCAGTGGAATGCAATGGAAAACCACCTATACAATTACATTTGGAGTAAATCTTGAACAACAGAAAATACAGAAAATAACAAATAGTTCTAAAATTAGACCAATTCATTAGATTAGGAAGTTAAATATATTGTTAGCTTCACAACAGGAATTAGAAATTATTTTCTCCAATTATGGTGTATATTCTGGAGAAAGCTCCTAAATTTATGTGTTCAGCTTCTGGGACTGACATTTAAACAGCCTTAAAAACGAAACCATTTAATCTCAGAATCAATATGTTTTATGATGTTGTTTATGGTACTTCAGAGTATTTATTCTGCATGTATTTGCACTGAGTGCAAAGCATTTGAGAATTTTTTTTTGGTGAATATGATTAAGACTTTCTTTTTGTGGCAACTAATAATAATAATAATAATAATAATTTTAAAAAAAGATAAATAAGACAAAAATGAAAAGCAAAAGCCTACTTTTGTTGAATGCCTGACAGCTTACATGTATGTCTACAAAGCTGATGTCCATGACTGTTTGCTGTCTAGATTGTGAAGGGTACAACACATTATTTCTAAAATAGAAGTTATTTTGATTCCAGCAGCTTAAATAATAAATAATTACTATAATGTCTCAAAATTATGCATTTGAAGAAAACTTTCATTTTTTCTCTTTTTCCTGTCAAAGGCTGGAAAATACGAGTCGCCCTTTTAGGATCTCTGGTGGCAGGAGAAAATTGTAGCTTGGGGGTCAAACAGGTATATTTAACCCCTACTCATTAAAAAAAAAAAATAGGTAGTGTCTTGAATTTACTCAAGAGGAGTTTGCTTTGACCTGTTTCTAGCTTGTGATTGGCTGTATGTTGGTTTTAAGCTCTTGTGGTCAAGAACGAAACCCACATCTCTGGAATTTCATAATAAATCTGCTTTCTGGCAGGTGCAATATTCAATGCAGTACTTAAAACTACTACAACGCATAGCGTGCTTTTCTATCCTGTGTGATGACAGGGAGGGCATTTACAAAACAGAGTCCAAATGAAAAGCTGACATAGCTTTTTAGACTATATCTCATTCTTTTTTCTACTTTTTGTATAGCCTTTCTTTTACAGCACAGTTGAAACCCTAAATACCCCCCTACTTTGTATTGTCAGGTCACCTCTTAGGTTAGCCTGAGAAAGCCTGAGAAAAGTTCCACAGGAAAGATGCACTATTTAACGGAATTCAATCTGTCCCAATAGATTTGAATCACTAACATAAATGTATGAATGTAGATTATATCTCTGTAATGAGGCCTGAATCATTCTCAGTTACTTCAAAGGACTGAAATTCAACCTTCCTTTTTAGCAGCAACAATCAGACCTTAATGGGTTCCTTTATTAATTGTTCCATTGCTAAGCCTGAAAAGCAGCTACCTTCAGTACAGGTCTTAGACTAGAAATGGTACCTGCTGCTTCTAAAACAGTGTTTCTGTTTTGCCTTTTACCACTCTTAAGATCCTGTGAAAAGTTTCCTGTGCTGCAGTTTTATGAATGCTGAACTAAACTGACCCAATCCAGAATGAAATAAAGAAAACTCTGAATAAAAAAAATGTGCAAAATATAGAAAATATATTTTAATAATGTTCTTTTCAGGCTGCTTTCTTTCCTAGGAATGTTCAGGGAAATGAATTGCACAGGTGAATTTGAATTAAAAATAGTCTAAACAAAATATTGTTTTGATACTTGCATCAATGGTTTATGTCATTATTTTGTCTTTTGATTGGCAAGGAGGGATGTTTTGAGGGGTTGCCTTTTATTTTTCTTTTTTTTTTTCCCCTTGTTGTGTAGATGGCTTGAATCAGAGAAGGGATATTTTAAGGCAGTCGGAATAGATTTTGCCTTGCATGATTTCACTTAGGCAAGATGTTAGATTTTCTGATGTTGTAAGTAAGTTCTGTCTATGCCTTTGAGTGTTAATATAATCAGCTCACTCTCTGATGTCACCAGCATCTCAGTTGGGATTGCTAGGTAGCAATTATGAACATTTATGGCTTACAGTATGATGAGAGCTGCACATGCATCTTCTGATCATGGGACCCAATTCTGTTCCTATTCAAGGCGTTGGGAAATTTGCCAGTGGTTTCATTGAGGGAGGTTTGGGCCAGGAATGTCAATCCAGAAAGACAGTTCTGCCAGAAATGAGGTGAGAAATGCCATTGATGGCTCAGATGCCTCTGTCCATATGTCATTTCCGAACTGCAGAACTTGGCAGTGTTGTAAAACACTAATCTTAGTTATAAAGAAAAGTCAGTGGCACGTAGTGTCCACAATTACCAACAAGCAATGAGACAAGCTGCTTGGTTTGAGATGCAGTGCTGCTTGCAGAAATCTTTACATTGTGGAGTTTATGCCCACCAACAACAGGGACTGAAGGGCATCACATTTTATCAAAATAAAGTATGCCTTAAAGCTTGAGAAAGAAAAATTCATCATTACAGATGTTTTCTTCTGAGAAATATGAAAAATCACCATAATTGTATTTATTTCCCACCATTTCATGTACCTCCATGTCATTTAAAAAGTGTCAAAATACTAATATTATTCCAATTTTATGTATAGAATGAGGTTTAAAATAAGCCCTTAAGTTGTAAAAGATCAAGAGTGAAAGAACTGTGTGTATGAAGCTGGAATAAGACATAAAAAATCAGAATACTGTTTTAGCTGTCTGTAATGGGATTTGGTAGTGTGTGGAGCATACTCTTTGGCTTCTGTGTGCACACTCATTTCCAACTAGGTATCCAAAACTGGAGAAGAACTTCAGCAGAGTTTAGCAGAGGTTAATAAAATGCTTGTTTCAGCATTTCATTTTTATTTCAAAATGACCTACATTGCTAGGTCAGACACAACAACAGATATATGCAAAATGAGTCTGTGATAACCAAAATGTAGTTCAGGTAGAGCTGGTTCCACCCAGTCTACAGAGTCAGTAGAGTGGCCAAGTGCCCTGCCCAGGCTGAGGCTATAGCCCTTGGGATGAGTTAGATGGTACTCTGAGATCTGGTGAAAGAACCAGGAGCTGACTGGCCTAGCAATGCCACTGGTGATAAATAACGATTAGCTGCAATATATCCTATTTTACGTTTTTATTTTAAGAAAAGGAATCAAAATATTGCAGGTTTTAGGATTGCACGGGTCATCTTTTTGTGAACAGACATATAAATTGTGGGACCAGGCAGGATTTACCTCATTACCTAAATTAGTAGTATGTGTTTCTCTCTCATTGATGTATTGGCAAACTGTCTGAATGCTGTGCTTCAAGCAGACAATTAAGAAAATTGTTTACTCTTCTTGAAATGCTAACTATGACTATTCTCTTACAATATGTTTATAGTTATGTCTGGCAAAGAAATTACAAAGAGAGGTATGACATTTGAAAATATCTGTATGATTTTTGTTTGATAAATACAGCTATTAAAAAAAAGAAGACGAAGAAATTACTAAAAAAAAAAAATCCATTCTATGGAGGTCAGCTAGAGGAGACTACAGACCTCCAGACATTGAGCTGCAGTGCCATAAATAGCTATGTGCATGGGTTGGACACTGACTGTGTTTAGTAATGGTCTGCTGGCAGCCAGTTTTGCATACTTTGGGGCACAAAAATAATTAAAAAGGCAATATTTTCAAGGACTTACTTTAATCTTAGAGGCTTTGTTTTTCTTTCTCATTTCATCCAGAACTACCATGAATGCAGGCCACTTAAATAGTCCTATAAATACAAATGATTGTGAACAAAACTGTCAGAAACTGCCAGTCAGGACTTCACAGATTCTTTTTTCCCTCACTCAGTCTCATCTAAGTCTATATTTTCCCTGAGGAAACCTACCAGGACTCTGAGGAAATACTTTGTATGTTCTCATATACCCTCACTCCACCTAAACCTATACATCTGTGGGTTTTCTTGTAACGGATAAAGCTGATGGTAATGGTTGTGTGGTTTTGCTTGTCTGTTTGTTTTTTCCCCATAGTGGTTATTCTAACTTTTTATACAAGGTCTCCTGAAGAAAAACTTATCATTTCCAGGATCCAAACCTTCAGCTGAAACTAGGTGTTGGCTTATTTGTGACATTGAAGATCCCACTCCCTGAAGGAACTTTCCAGAAACAGAGATAATTCGATAGTTCAATATCATCTTTGTATCTTTGAAATATATCTATAAATTTACTAGAAGAGGTCTTTGTGTGGCATGTAACAGAGGCAAAACCAAAAAAGTTGTACAAGCTTTTTTATGAACAGGGTTGTGTATCTTGAAAGGTGCTAGCTGTCCAGTGCTCTTCCTGCACCCAACCAAGATCCTTTTTAAAAAGGCAGCAAAGCCAAACCAAAACTGCAGCTCTGCTAGGCTCCATCCGTCTTGAGTGCTACTGGAAGGGAGCGAAGAAGTTACTTCTAGGCATTGCTTGTGGAGCTATTTGAAACAGAGCTGACAGCTAGGAACATCAGCCCAACAGCTGAAGACGCTTGCCGCGCCGCAGGCAGCCAGGGTAGCCAGCTGGGCTCCCTCTGAGCTAGTTAATAGCTCACACATTGCAGAGGGAGCTCACACATTGCCTCTCCTTTGTCAGTTAATTTGTAGCAGTCAGTGGGATTACTTCTGTGAGTAAGCACCTCTCAGCGTGAGGAAGGGTGATGGAAAGGAGCCCTTTTCTCACAGGGAAGCGTGGGGCAGGGCTGGGCGGCAAGGGACAGTTTCGTGTGCCTTCTGCGGAGCGGCGGTGCTGGAGCTGCTACGAGCCAGGCTGGGCACCTATCAGCCTTCCCACCTATGGCATCATCTGGGAGATACATGGCACGCTATCTCTTACAGGGTACATTCCACCTGTGTTTCCACAGGAGTGCAGTGTTGCATGCCACCTTTCCTAAGAACATACCTTTTTACATATATGTGACAAACGTGTCTCATCAAAGATGCCATGAAGACAAAAAACGAATGTGGAGTCATCTCAAATACATGGGATTCTTTTCCTAAGCACTTCATACCTTAGGGCATGCTGCTAGCCTTAATATTATTAGGAAGAACACCATGGCTCAGATAAAATTGCCCAGCTAGATACACTCTTCTTATTATTTAGTCCTGGATTTCAGAAAGAACAGCCAGGCTCCAACACTGTGCTAGGGTCTGTGTCAAAGAATGAGTCTCTCAACGTCAGCATATTGCTGAGCCGTGATCTTTTTGAAGATTATTTTCTTCTGTTATAGGGTACTCTCCAGCTGCTGATTATGGTTTTGAAATGCAGCTTAATTAGTTCTATATTTATTAGTAGATTTTTTAGCTTTTTATTGAGATCAAAACATAAAGGATAACAATATGGTATCTTCTTTCTAGCATTATTGAAAATCTTTACAGTATGTTAAAGATTTAAGCAGCTCTCTGAAGAGCAATCATCCATTCTGTGAGGCTTAAAGAGATTATTTTTCTTTACAGCATATGGGTAACAACTGGCCACAGAGATTCAAATTGTTGCAGATTTTAACCATGTTACCAGTTACTGATGATAATGATTAGCTTCTACATGCCAGATTCAGTAAACTTGACATCACATTTCATGTATCTTACATGTAGTTAAAAGCAAGGAACTCTGAAAATGACACACATTGTTCTTCGCATATTAACAACTGGTAAAATACCTTACTTGGATATTTCTAAATACTAAAAATAATGCTGCCATGTTTATTTTTTTTTTTTCAGTGCAGCTCAGGGATATGTACCCCTTAAACCAGGCCAGAGTTTGCCCAACCAAGAGATATTACTGATCATAACAAGCAGTGGAAGCCTGTTTATTTGGTATAAGCTCACCCTGAGCAGTTTTCAAAAGCATACAAGATTGTCCTGCACCCGAAGAATGGAGGGAGGAAGCCAAAGAAGGAGGGACACCTCAATTTCGTTCTCTTCTACTCTGCTTGTGATACTGCTTTTCCTCTGGTATTCCTTCCAGCCCTGATTCACCAAGTTATCCTATTCATGTGATTACTGGGAAAATTATATAAATTTGGAGCCCTTTTTTTGTGTATCAGAGTGGCAGAAATATAAACAACAAAGAGCAAGTTACTCAGTTGTGGCAAAAGTTGTCAGTTGTCTGTGGAAAAGCACTACTTAATACAAAATGATGTCTAAGCAGAGGAGAGCATATGGAAAAGCCAAATAGGTAGGCCAGCCTACAATATCCACAGATGATGCAGGGGTAAAAATATTTGCTTATTTTTTGAGTCATCAACACTAATGCTTTCAGTGTCATCTGAACTTTTGTGAGCCTGTTGTATTACACAACATAATACAAATGATTTAACAAAAAGACGGTGACACTTCAGCTGGCCACAGGTCAGCTTTGCTTGTTGGTGCTTGTGTCAGGCATAGACCAAAATGCAGAAAACTCTTCAATACATTAACAATTCTATAATTTTTTTAGTTACTTAGCTAGCTAACTAGAGTGGTAAGTAGATGCTTCCTACAAAGAACTCTAGGCATGAGAGATAGCTGGTTAGATTCATGGTTACTGAATGGTGATTAGTCAGAAAAAAAAAAAATTAAAAGCATTTACAAATAATGTATTAACTCAGACTGTACGATTTAATTACCAAACAGTCTTTTTGGTCCTGGTTCCCTATGGACATACATTCAAATTTATTGACAAATCACATCACCAGGTAAGCAACCACAAGCCAGTTCTCTGAGGGTAGGGGAACAAGGGAAATAAATTATTTTTTTTCTACAGTTAGCAGTAAAAGCTGCTCCTCCAGAATTCTAAGACTGGGAGCTTATGCACAGCTCCACTGGACAAAATGGTCCCTGGTAGTCTTCAGAAGAAATATCCTTCCATTCTCTTGCAAGTGCTGAGTGTCCTCAAACAGAAGCTAGGGAAAAGCCATACATCCTCCAAAAGGGAAACTTGTCCTTGAACATCTGTTCAGAAATGCACAGTATTGTGGACTCTGAAAACAGCCTATCCTATACCTGACATGGAGCATCCGCAGAGAAGTGATGGCTGGGATGTCGTCTCCCCATTTTTTTGATTGATGGCTGACATGTGTAGATCTCCTTTCTGAAGACTGAATAAACCACGGGTAGGGAGTGGCCTGTCACCAAGAATGACTATGTCCAGCCTGGACTTCTGACAAAAGCAAATCAATCAACGTCAACTAATATGTAAAAAGTATTGTCCTCTACAACAAGAGCAAATGTGCAAGTCATACTTATGAAGGGATGATGACTGAGGTTAATGTCAGGGAAATAAATGCAAGTCAACTCAGCAAATCAGGAAGTATAAAATGCTATCCATAAATAGGACCCTCTAATCTACTGGGTTTGGTCCTACAGAATTTAAGGCCTTTTTGCTAGCTGTCTGGAGGATTTCTTACACATGTGCTTAAGCACTTGCATATTCCAATAAATTTCAATATGACAGCATGTGTGTTCAAAGCTACGTGTGTGTTTTAAGTGCTCTTAGGGGATGATTATTCAGCTTTTCCTACTCAGACTTTCAGCTGGCTTATAAAAAGTTCCTCAGGTGTGGAATTCTTCTTCTAGAAATCTAGGTATCAGGAATGAGATTGTCAAGTTTCTAAGGGATTAAAAAAATACTCAAAATGTGCAAATAAAAGCTATGTTTCATTGCACTTTTTCAAGTCTGAAAGATACTAGCATTTTCATAACTGGAAAGAATGGTACCAAAGCAGCTGCTACATATCCTCTCAGGAGAAGGTCATTATATGGAAACAATGTTCGGTGCTTTTGATGAGCATTACAAGGAAGCAGCAGGTTATATCATCTTTTTCATGGGAAGTTTCAAAAGTAAGTTAGAAAGAATTTTGTTGGGTTGTTCTAGGTGGATGTGATCTGATGCAGGGATCAATTTAGATGATTGCTGGATTATTTTCCAATAGTTTTCACAATTTTGAATAAACCAAGTATGTATTGATGAAAAGTTTAACAAAATGCTTGCATTACTAAGTGACATCTGCAAAACTACAGCATAAGCAAGAACAGAGCAGGCTCTCTTATCCTTTCACAATAATTTATTTTCCATTTCTTTTTATAATGATACTCTCTCTCTAAAACTCTAATTCTGCAAAACATAGAGAATAAACAGGACTCAAATTTCAGTTGATTCTGGGCAGCTGAATTAAACAGACTCTATGTGGTTTTCCTGCACTGACCGAATTACAGAAAATACGTCAAGGCGTGGCAATTCTAGAAATTCCCTGGAAATATCCAGTATAGACTAAGGAAGACAGTATTAACGCTCATTCAATGTTTGCTGTTTTTTTAAAAATTCTTCCTGTATTTTTTCCAGTGTACTATATTTGTGTCACATATGCACACCTACTAGGAGTTTGATTTAGTGGTTTGTTCTACACATTACACTGAATACCTGTCAGACAGTATGACTATTTGGTCACATGTGAGTGAAAAAATCAATAGCATACCAGCAAAAGGCTTCTACTCGTATTTATAATCCGTGTCTTTTGTGTTTGTTTGTTTGTTTGCTTTTTAGCTATGCTATGCATTCATATAAAGGGTTTGTTCTTTGGTTAAAAAAAATAAAAAAAATAAAAGAATTATAACAGTCCATTAAATGATGGGATACGAATTTCCCCTAGATTAAAAATGACATTTGCTTTAAGTACTGTGTTTTTTTCGATAATAATTGCTGGGTGATTTTGATTTAGAAAGACAAGTGAACAACATTTAAAGTCTTCAAGACTCACTGTTGCATTACTGTAACATATGAATAACTTTGCTTGTTAAGTGAACATTTGTAACCAATTAGTCTGAAAAATGCATCCTTACAGCTGAGAAAAAGAGAACCTCTTCAGCTACCCTTCTGTTCTGCTGTCTCGCACATTGGCCTGCTATGGCAGCAGTAAGTAGAACCTGTATGTGCATATGCTTGGTGCACCAACTGTGGCTGGTCAGGGCAGAGAATAGGTAGACTGAGTTCCTTTTACTCCTCCGATGCTGAGTTAGAAGAAGAAATCTTTTGCTGGTGATCTTATCAACCTTCATGGAGGAAAAAAGTCATGAGAGGCTATCGCACTCAGAAGGGCTGCTTCTGTCATGATGCTGTTTATTGCGCTCTTACTCAAGTCTGCATTAACAGTCCAGGCCCTGTAAATGGTCCTAGACCAATTCTGCAGGCTGTTTACTTGTAGAGCTCCTGCTGATTTTGAATTTTCTCAAAAATTTAACCGTGTTAATTGTGTTAAAAATTTAACTGTGTAAATGTTCCATCAGTTTGAAGTAGTCTTGTCTTTGTCTTTTATTGAGGCACATTTTGTGGTATTTTCTGTATAGACAGAAGATGTGAAAATAGGAAACTATGCCAAGAATAACACCCTTGGATAGCTGGCATTCAAACAAATAATTAAATAATAAAACTCAGGAAGTTGTAATTTATACTGTGACAAATCCTGACTGAATCAACCTCTTCTGGAATGTGTGTGCATACACACACCCTCACCCCTTGTCCCTTCCACTGGTGGTTTTTCACAGGATTCTTGAAATTTGCTGTAATAAATATGACAGTGGGTTAAGGTACTAAGTAGCTGAACTAGACATGGACAGTGTTTGACTCGTGTCAGTTTAGTTACTGATTGTGACTTTACATGACTGTCAGAGTGTCATTTCTTTCTGGTAAGTGCAAGATATCTAAAACCTTCTTCCTACGTATTTTTTATGAGAAAATGTATGAGTTACGAAGTGGAATCTGGAATGAAACACTGTAAGAACTGCCAAACATTGGTGCGTGTCTGGAGACATCATCGTGTCTACAAGTGAGCTCCTGTTTCTGTGCAATATAACTAGGACAATATGTTCATAGTAAAGGATTTCCATGCTGTCATTTTCATCATCACAATCCCTAAGTATCAGATGCTTCGTGGTTCTAGAAGAACCTACAGCCTATTGTATCTAGGCTGTATACCTAAAAGAAAATATTTGCCCTGGTTACTACTCTGCTGTAGACCTAGATGCCTTCTGCTACTTTGAATTTATAGACGCTTCAGGTAAATCATCTTTGTTCAAATGAGGTAGCAATCAGTACTTTGAAACAGAGGTGAAAGCACAAGTGGCGATTGCTTTTCATGCACAGGTTCTTAATAATGTGATAGGACTTTTCAGTGAAAATCCTTCTGCCTGAAGAGGATTTAAGTCCGTATCTCTGGTCCAACAAAGTGATCAATCCATTTTAAGTGAAATAATATCTCTTCTTACTCAATTCCCATGTCATTTTTCCACTTTGCGTGCACTCGTGTCCAGAAAATCACTGTGTCCTAGGGTTAAAGCTTTCCTCTTAAAATAAAGATCTAGGTTCCAGTCATTGCTCCGTGGTATGCTTTTGTGTTTTGTGACTGCCTAATGCAAAAATAAATAAGCAGCAGTTCAACCTGGCATTGAAATTCAAGCCTTCCTTCTCACAGGTATGATTGTTAACAGCCACTGGGTTGAATTCCTTATGGAAATAAGCAGATTTAGTTTCAGTATTCCAGTGGGATATGCACCTACACCATGATATAAGGTGTTTACTAGGGCTCAGAGTTGCTTGGTCCTGTCCAGTTTTAGGTACTTAAAGTGCTTTTTAACGCACTGGAATATATTCTGTAGTTGCCAGAGCACCTTTGTTAAAGCCTGAGGCCCCTATGAACTTTAAATAATCTCTGAGCAAAGGTTTTCAAAAGTTCAGTTGATTAGATGTGTAAGTGCCTTAAACTCCATTCTGGATACTGCAAATAGCCCTGGGTTAACATTATTTGCCCAAAAGTGCTGTGGGACAGATTATATCCTGCATGCCCGAACTATATTTTGCCTTCAAAAAGGATAAGACCAAAGTAAAATAAGATAACAATATAATTGAACTATGAGAGTGTTACCAAGAGATCTCAAAATACTTTTCAGTAGAAATCCACATTACATACTACAAAATTCAGGTAAAAGCTATGGAAGTGACTTGCTGAAGGCAACCAAGAAGACCAATGGCAAAGGTAAGAGCCAACACTTCAGAATATGAGTCTATTACTCCATCTACGCAGCAAATTCTTTCTTCCCATTTAGTGTCCACTTACTTTGCATTGTAAAATTGCTGAGAAAATAAGATTTTGCCCATCTGCTTATTTATTCACTTGCTATTTTGCTCGTCTGATGTAGTTTAAAATTCTAAGAAATAAACCACTGAATTTGCTTCTATATTTCTTAAGTATTTATTTATTTTTAAATTACTACCAGTTTTGTAGCCCTGTAGCTTTGTACCTGGTAGGTTTTCTTTAAAATATGGAATAAAATTTACAGTCATTGTTGATAAAGAGTCTACTTTTTTCATAAACACTAGATCCAGGAATAACTGTTATGGCTGTCAGATCTATCTTGCGTTCCAATGCATGCTACAGAAAGTTCCTCTGTCTGTGTCTTTCTTCCACACAATTCCTGCAGCTCACACAATAACTTGTGGCTAAAAGTTACTTTCAAGAAGCCTCCAACAGTGAATTCTAGTCAAGACTGTCAGGAGGAACAAGCTCTGAGTATGACATCCACTGAGTTATGGACTAGAAATTCACCAATCTGTACAATAACCTTACTCCCAAAAAAATCAAAATGGAAACAATGAAAACATGTTCCAGTTACATAAAAGTGAAGCAATTGGTGTCTAAGTTCAGGACATCTATTTTTAGCTGAAATGTTGAAACTTTTATGTTTTATTTTCTCCTCTTACTGTATTTTTGAGATTTTAAACTTTTCCATCAGTTAAAAAGAACAAAAATATGGCTTAATTTGTGTTCATAACCAACAGATGCATTCAGAAATAGATTTTTTCTCTCCTTCCTGTTTGTGCCACGACAAATTAGCTTTTAGCTCTGATGAAAGAAAAATTAGGTTTGTGAAACTTATAGAATGCTGTAGTTTTTCTTCATTGAAACTAAAGATAGCAGAACTGATTCTGTTGTAATTTTTGTCTTAGAATATCAAAGCTGTGGAAAATATTAGTGCCATATAAAATGAGGGCTGACATTTCCACATCACTGGTCTTTGTGTTAGTCAGAATGGAATGGAAGAAGACATTGCAGTGAATCAGATCTTACAGTGCCAAATTTTTCGTATGCCATTTCCTTTAGAAAAACATACTTGCTTCATTTTTGTGGAAAAAAAAATCAAGTGGACATGTATAGGCCTATGGGTTGTTCTGGAAATTTGAGATGTTAGACTAGGTTTTTATTTTTTTTCCATGAAAACCTTAGCAAGGAAATTTCTAAACAGTGAAGACAAGACCGAATAGCCAGTCTGCCTTTATTTGAAGTTTTTTGTTGATGTAGGATTAAATGTCAGCAAACATTAGAAATAAAAAAACTATTTTGAGAAAAAAAGCACCCTACAGTAATTCCTTTCTAATGCTTTTGGCTGCCATATCCCAACATGTCCCAGGTAGGTGCTGCTGTCATAACCTTTAAGATTTAGGTTCACACACTGAAAGAAACCCTACTCACATAGATAAGCCTCTTTATAATTCTTGAGCAAAAGGTCTATCACATCAGCTGGAAAAAGGTCTCTGTTAATATCAGCTTTTTTCTGGATCACACTAATAGTATGTTAATTTGAGATTGTGTACAAGTCTTTGCGAAAGCAGTGACCACAATGCGGTATCCCAGCCTGTTGTTAGTTGTTGCAGTAATGTAGCCCTGTTGGGAAGTTTTGACATCTTTCTGTGCCAATCTCAAGATTTCAGAGGGTTTCCACTGTATGGCTGGCCTGCCGTCCTGTTGGCCAAGGTCCCCTGTAGCTGAAAGAACAGTAGCCGCAGAAAAGGCATTGACAGAAAATCTGAAAGGTTTGGAAAGGAATTTGTTGTGAAGAATGGCTATTTTTACCCTCCTTCTGTCTTATGGGTAGTTGATGACAGATCAACTACCAAGAACTTTAGTAGAGAGGAAGAATCTCTTTCTTGCTTGAAGATTGTCCAAGATATTACAATATGCTAAAAGTTGCATATCCATATAATAAATGGTAGGTTTTGTTCCACAGAGGAACCTATATTTCCTGGGCAATTGTCTTTTAAGTAGTATCCAAGGGGTTAGCTTTGCACAACTTTGATGCAGGACTGTTTTTAGGGAAACCTGAGACCACACTAATGGGCAGCACTTTTAGAACAGCACCCATCATCTTTGGAGAGATTCAGGATACCAGAGGTTGGGAGCACCACAGCATTTTCACTATTGGTTCTGTGCTAACAGTGTGAGACACGTTTTTTTATTGCTTGTTAGAAATACTGCCCAACTTTCATTGCCATGCTGGCACACTTTGAATTGGGAGAGCCATGCAAGCTTGACTCTTTCATTCTAGGAAAGTAGCAGAGGTAATTGTGCAACTGGCTGTGACATCGGTGTCACTATTGTCTAAAAGAGTCCCTTAAGAGTCCCTGCTGTAATTGATGGCTATATGTTTTCTTTTATGTCTCTGTAGATAACAAGAAGAATTGTTCTAGTGTCTGAAACCTATTACTGGTTTAAAATACACTAAATCAATCTCTTTATTAAGTTTGTTCATAACAATATACCTTGTCACAAAGTATTCAATCGAAGTGGATTCAACTAGAAAGGATTTGCTTTATCAGTTTTGAGAATTCAGCTTTAACTGAACGGCTGCTGCTCTCTGTACAGACACAGATTTCCTTTCGAGTTTTTTTTTTTTTTCCTTAAATCCAACTTTAACATGAAGGGGCAATTTGCCTTATTGTAGTCCAAGAGGGATTTCCTACTTAAGGAGACTGTTTTTGCTTTCCAAACAAACAAATAATGAGACGGTACCAACACAAAAGCCAGTTGAAAAACATCACACGCATGGAGCTTACTGAGTCACTATAAGTCTTTTTTGATCTTTCAGCATGGACCTCTGAACCCAACAAAATAAACAACCCAGATTATGTCCTAATTGCTCCTAGTGAGTGGAGCTGCAACACCTGGGTGTGTGGTTTCCCTTTATAAATTAAAAGGTCAAGCTGGCCCCTCCTCCCTTTAGGAAAACATCCTGTGCCTATGCTCTCGGTGGCCTCAGGCAGCTAATCAGTTTTGTGCCAGGGGTTAGTTATGTGCAGGGGTGTCTAGTTTGAGTGTATTTTCCCTCTCTGTATTTTATTCTCTGCTTCTGGTTTCCTTTGGAAACGTTCTTACTATTTAAACACCAAAGAGATGATGCTGAACAAATAGGTGCCCTGTCATATCAAGCCCTGAGCTCTGCAGGGATATGATGAGTCTTCTGTATAAACTGATGTGATCTGCATAAATAGCTGTATTGGTGTATGTAAGGTACCTTGCCTCCCTAGGTCTATAAGCAGATATTCACCCAGTGAAGATGAATTCCCGACCACACCAGCCCGCCTTAACAGAAATAAAATAAAAAAGGAAAATGAAAGTTTTTAAATTAGAACACAAGAAAAAGGTAAGATACTAACTAGCACTTAAACAGAAGGTTGAAAAGATTGTGGAAATTAAACATTCTCTGGGTTAACCGCCTCATAGAATTTTCTTTCTAGCAAGTTTGAAATAAGCAACTGAGGGCAGAAGGGAGCTCTGTAAAACATCTGCCTTGTCTCCATTCCCACATTTCCTTTGGACTGCCTTTCAAAGTGCATGTTGTTCCTTTCTGTTGGTAGGTCTAAAGTTGGGGTGATTGTACTGG
Source organism: Pampusana beccarii (assembly GCA_013399365.1). Lineage (NCBI taxonomy): Eukaryota > Metazoa > Chordata > Aves > Columbiformes > Columbidae > Pampusana > Pampusana beccarii. The sequence continues at coordinate 76,315 of VWYH01005555.1, read as the reverse complement.
GAAACACATGGCATGCTGCCATCATTTGTATATTTTTTTATAAAGGTAAAAACACTTTATCAGGCTATAGTGTTGACAGTTTGCTTTTCCACTACTCTGTGTAGAACTTGCTGTCATTTAAAAAGTACTACAGACATTATATTCAAAAAATAACTATTCTTACAGAGTAGCATTTCTCTCTAGGAAAAATAAATAATCAAACAGTCCAAGTCCTGACATGGAAAATGAGAATATAATGGATATCTATTTAGTGTTTGTATCTAACTCAGCTGAATGCTGTGCCATAGTTGAAGCTCACAAAACGTTATGTAATACCAGCTTAATAAGCAGTCAATAATAAAGTGAAGCTTTTGACTGATAAAAGGTACTTGTTCCCTGAAAGAAAATCAGCTAAATAAGTATCTAGATACAGCACTTTTCTACTGGGACTTCTAAGAGAAAGATGATTTTGAGATACAGGTGACTTTACAGCAGCTGCCGAACAGTTACTTTGATGTAACTTAGTTTATTTTTAACATGTAATCCAGATGCAGAAAATTACATTAAGCTGTCTCTAGATTGGTTTGTTTTATACATTTTTCTGTGGAGACCAAGTTTGCTGGTAGGTCTGTCACAATCTGGACACACGGGTTACCTGAGTGGGGTCACTGGGCATCTCAACTTGCGGTTAGTTTTGCTCTAGGGGTATTTGTGTAAATCTTTGCACTCTACTTTTGTTTCTATTCCAAGAAAGCTGAGGTAGACAAAGAGTTATACTTCATGAACAGCATGATCTGGGGTATTGCAAGCTGTATCTTAGATTTACTGTCCTAGATCAATGAAACTTTTCTCAGGCAACATCCACACAAAAACGCCCAGGAACAGGAGAAAACAGTGGCAGATGACATCTGTCTGAGTTGCCAAGGCATTAATAATTTTTCACAATGTAATGGTTCTTCAGGGTCTTCCAACTAAAAGATTGATAATCTAATTATCACGGCTGTGATATAATTAATTCCTCTGTTTTTTGCGATATAGAAATTATTCATAGCTGTGGGGCAAAGGTGTGTACCTATATCTCTGTCTATACACTGCATTGTGCCAAGGGGCTGCTATGGCTAAGCTTGTAAAAATAACCCATGTCACTTCTCTTTCTCTGAGCTCCTTGTACTATAATGTCTTCCCATCCTTGTTTTCACTCAAGTTCTTTCTAAAGGCTTGCTCCTAACAATGACGATAATTAATGACTGTGTTTCAAGGCTTCCCAGTACATCCTGTCATTTCAGAGCCTGTCTTCTATACTGTAGGCTCTAAGAGACAATATTTGTTTTCATGTTTTGTCTTATGCAATGCCAAGCAATTCATTCTGTTCAACAAACAATAAAAGTGGGTGAAATTTTGCTCACTGTTATACTTTTGCAAATCTTAAGCCTTTTAACTCCATATGGAGAAGAGCAAATGAATGTATTTCACATGCATTGATACATATCAATATTTAACAGTGCAAAGCAGAAATCTGTTAGATTTCATAATGGGGTATTCATTTATTAAGCCATGTAAAGCAGATGTTTCTTTTTACTGGCATAACCAAATATTTTGTTTGCTCATCTAAATCATTCTATGTATTTCATGTTGCTTCACAAAGAAAATCTCTTGCTGTTCCTTTTTCCCATCTTTATCAGAGCTTCACGCGATCCATGTATTACAACCCAACATGGCATGAATAAATGCAGCCCTCTTCTCCCCAGTCTCAGTTCAGCTCTTTCACAGGCTAAAGAGTTTTTTCTGACACTTTTATTGTCCAGATGGTTTGTGACGTGTATGGATGTTATATTTGGTAATACACTGATTATCAAAACATGTCCTGCTGTTCAATTGAGGGTTACGACTTGATGCATAGATCTATTACAAAGATTGATAGTCTTAATAAATGCTAAGCTACCAATTCTGTAAGTGCACAGGGATTTCGTTGTTGTTGGGTTTGTTTTTTTTTTTTTTAAAGATGCTAGATGGCACTGCTAGTCCAGGCTTTATTTTGAACAGCTGTGTTTCATAAAGCTAATTCTGCAAGTTACGAAAAGGGCATGTAAGGTATTACTTAAACTTGACAGCTAACACATTCTGAGAAATATACACCATGATGCATACAATAATGTTTCCACTGTAAAGGTATTCAGGTTTAGGTCTACAACCTCTGGTTAACTGCACTTAAAATTGTTGTACAAATATCCTTGCATTTGCATTTTGTCCTCTATGTTTCTTCTTCATGTGCCACCTCATTTCATAGTTGTCGAGTTATGATAGCATGGAACTTGTTACGTATTTTAATTTTTAATCGAAAATGTTGGTTATATACTTTAAATACTTTTTAAATTTTAAGAACTAGAGATCCAGTAATGGAAAAAATACACATTTTTGTTTACTGCAAACATTTATTTCCTAGACTTTATGCCACCCATGTTGAAAGTCATAAAATAATTATTTTGCAGTTTTGCAGGATATTTAAGTATCTGTGTAACCACAGTGCTCTCCATTTTCTTCTTTCACTTTAACTCCTACTTAATCAATGGTTTGCCTTTCTTTTATAGAAGTTAGGGATTCAATGGTATTATCTGCTTACAAGTGAGGGTTTCATTTTAGAAAAATACATTTTACACCTAAAAAATGAGTGGAGGGAACCAAAAAAGCAATCTTTCTAATAACATGCAAAGTTGCTCCTGCTGCATAAAGATTTGTGACTTGAAAAAGTTTATACAATGTTATTGACTATTCATTCTCTGTTTAGTTAGTATCAAATTCCCTTCTTTTGTTTATTGTGCAGTAAGCTTACAAAGAAACTGCAAATTCTCAGCCTTTTGGGCAGACAGTTGGATACCGTGTCTAAGCGTTCAGAGCAACCAAACGGAACCTGCACCGTTCTGACCACTGGCTGGGTCACTGGCTGGGGCATAAAGACTCACCTGAGTAACTCGAGAAATCCCTTCAATCTTCCCTTTTGATTTGCCTTTCACAGGCCAGTACTTTTTATTTCTTCTCATCTGTCTGCTATCATGTTAACAAGCAAAGGAGAATCTCAGCAGTTCATTGACAGCATAATAAAACGGGATTTAGATTTCAGTATTTGAAGAATCGCTTGCTTTTAGGGTTTTAGGCTTTCGTCTCGTACTTGTATTGCCCCGGTGATCAAAAAAGCCCCAAATCCCACAATGTACATCGTTAGGCCTATGAATTGTTTGCCTAAGCTGTCCAGTCATGACTGGCAGAATATAGAGTGTACAATTAACTTTGTGCAAAATTTTGCATCGTTCTCTGTAATACTGTAATATTAAACAATGAATATTCTGTGGGGCGTTTCTCAGGTAACTGCTTCCATCTAAATAAAGCTGAAGATGCAAAGTCTAATTCAACACAGTTGAATAGAGAATAGCCCAAATTCATTCCAGACATGAATTAAGTGAACTGATGAGGTGAATTTGGCCTTGTGTATCTGCATAGGAAAACTCATTCTTCCTCTTGAAAACACAATGCAAATGTAATCTAAGATTATTGCTTTGAAAATCTGTGCTAGGTGATGCTCTCAGGTGAATATTGTGCTAAATACTTCATGACTGTTGAGAGATGTTGCTTGAGAATGTTGTGTGTAGTTCCTAGATGAAAATAAGCACCACAGATCTGAGCGTTGTAGAAGGTTATTGATTGTTGATGGAATAACTATAGTGCAACACAGTACTGAAACATTTGCATGTTAATATACTCTAAAATAATGCAAAACTCTTTTATTTTTACAAGGCTGCGTGATTGTTTTCAAATGATGCTTTTGTATATATTTAAATTAATTCCAATATGTTTTGTCTGAGCAAGAGAGTAATGAGATCAGTATCAATCTGAATGCTAAACATTGTGGCATCTATGGAAAAACTCCATCTATATATAAAACTTCATCTATATATAAAACTTCAGATTTTACTCAAAACTGCAGTTCACCAAGTATGCTGGCAACAAATACACTGTTGTTTACTAGGATAAACAGTTATATGTATTAGTTTGTCAGCTGTTCCTAATTCTGCATAATTTAGATGCTGTGAACTGGAGAGGTGTGCATTATTTATCAATAATGTATGTGTGGATTAGTTTCATGTGACAGAAAGCAGAGTAAATAAAACCACTCTAGTGTGCTCTATTATTAATTGGTGCAACAGAATAACTCTTAAAATATCCCAGTATACAATAGGTATCAGTAACAATTTTAAAGACTCCTGACCTATTCTGTACTAATTTTTTGAGATCTTTGTTTAAATCGTTGTGGTACTACAGGGTGTTTCAAAAAGATGGACCCAATGTCAAAGATACAGTGATTTCAAATTGTGTCTGTATTTTTAAACACCCTGTATATCTAAAAATACTCCAATCTAGGATTGGATTTTGTTTGTTTGTTTGGCAGTTTGTTTTTTGTTTGTGTTTTTTGTTGTTGTGTGGTGGGGGTTTTTTTGCCTTTGCCTTTTTAAAAAAAATATTTTTTAATGTTTACTCATTTTGCCTATTCTAATTTAATCCGTATCAGCAAGGGAGAATTTCAATTTAGGGCTTCCATTGTTCTGAAACTCCCATGGTATATTAAGGCACTCGTTAAGAATTTCATTGGCTTTCCACATATATATAGGGTCTGGCCAGGAACCTTTCAGTGGAAGGTCAAGGCTGAAATTGACAGAGGCTGACCACACCTCAAGGAAGTTGAGTTCTCCTTATCAAACTGGTGCCTGGAAAATCTTCCAGATTTAATATCAATTCCATACAGAGAAAAATCTCAAGATGGAATCCAAAACAGCTGATTAGAGTCACCCAAGCTAGTCTGGGTTAAATGAGGTGAAAAAAGGTGGGGTTTTCTCTGCTCTTGGATGTATTATATATTTTATTCAGGATTTCAGAGAGGGATCTCAATGTGGAAACCTCATGGGGTGTCATGTGGGTGGGACACAGAGCATGGCCATCCCATGAGAGGTGGGAATGTGGGCTGATGCTGAGAGGTAGGCTTCCTGCAGAAGAGAAAGGATGCATTTACTTGCTTCTGGAGTTTGTTCAGGAGACTGGGGTTTTGCATGCCATGCTGCAAAAAGCCTTGCTCCTTCTTACTGTCTTCTTCCACCTCAATAATTTTTTTGTTTGTTTGTTTAGCCGGACAGCTTCATCAAGAGGGCCTGAAACTGTCAATTCCTTAACTGATATAGTCATAAGACTAGCCAGTTCCTGGAGGGCTTTGACACATCTGGGGACATGAATTGAAATGTCCTCAAATTGAATTTTTTTTTCATAATCTGCATGTGTGTTCTGATCTCTTGGTGTAAAAGGGAAGGCAGTTCTTCCAGGCATCTTCTAAATAAAAGGAATTGGTATTGCATTTTATGCAGATCCCACTTCAACTGGTGTTCAGTACATGTGCTCAGAAAATGAGTGCTTGATAAGATAAATAGCAAGAATGAGCCCAAATGCAGAGCTCTTCTTACCTACCTCAAAGTATCCATGTCTGAGATATTGAACCTGTTGACAACAGAGTAAGTGGAATCTACATCATAATTCTGGGCAAATCTTGGGAGAAGGTGAGTTGTGTCCCAAACTCCACTACCTACAGCGACTTGATTTCCGTTGACCACAGAAAGATTCTTGCTGACAGCATCAGAATAGGGCACCAACACTGTAGACCCCCACAGTTTGATGGAATGGTCTTGGCCACAGAGCCTGGGGTCTACATCTGGCCATGGGTATGTGGTAAGCAGGGAGCAGTATAGTACTTAAGAAAGAAGATGTTTATTCTCCTGAATTGGAAATAGATATCCACAATAATAGAGGCACTGCAAAGTTTAAGAAATGGTTGAAGAAGGATTTTCAGGCCTGTTGTTTTGGAATTAGGTGTCTAAATTCCTCTTAAACTAGCATCACGCAGCTAAAACCTATTTTTTAAAAAACTTGAGCCACTGTATAGCTATCCTATTTATTTCAAGATTTAAGACTAATGCTAAAGGCCTAATCCATTTGTGCTGACAATGTACTTCTGCCATTACCTTCAACAGAAGCAAAATTTGCTTTCATTTGTGTGCGCACATAGTAAATCTGAGGTATCAACAAGCCCTTCCTGACACTACAGTACCTTTTAAAAAACTGTTCCATTTTTAACCAAGTTAATTAGTTTCCAAGTGAGTAGGATGCTTTTATACCCTCTTAATATTCTCTTTGCAGTGTGTTGGTTGCCTGGGGTTGAAGTGTTTTTGATTAACTCTATGCGATAATGAAAACCATGAGAATGACCTTATGCAGAAGTTCTCTCTTTCTGATGTTACATATAAAACAGCGGAAGTCTTACAATATTTAACACACAGCTTTTTCTCTCCTGTTCCTTCCCCAGCCCCCTCCAAGCCAGACCTCAAGCTAATTATGGAAGTGTTAGAAATGGTTGTATACCAAGATTTTACTGTTTTGTAAGGTGTGTCCAAGTGGAGAATTTGACTATTTTTATTGTGAAGAAGGGACAGCACAATCTGATAAGAACACAAAGCAACTGCAGTGGGAGCTGCTTTGGTTACTACAATGTCCTACAGCATGATTGAGCGTGACACTCAGCTGAGCATATGTATGCTTAGCGCTTGTTATTGAAGCAAGTGGGACACCTTGCTCTGCTTGCATATTTGTTATTTTTTCAGCTAAATGTTGTTGACTGTTGGATCTTTCCTATATCCTGAATCCTATGAAATGAATTATAACTAGCCTGTTGGGACTAAATATGACAGCCAAATGCTAGAGGCTGAGAAAACAGTATTGACTGTCTACTCTGGATTCTGTGTTATGGGCCTCATTTTTCGTGTTAGTTCCCATTGCAAAAATACTTTTGGATATGGATGATTCTCATGTGAAAATGCACATAGCAGGGTGTAGTCCCTGGTAAAGATCTGAAAGGATCTGATTCTTCTCCCAGTGAAATGGGCAGGAGTTTTGCAATTTCCTTTAATTAGGGAAGGACTGAAATAATTGAAAGAAGTACACGACCTTAATTAGCAGGCATATTTTGCTGTCCCACATGGATTTAAATTTGTATTAAATAGGTGCATTTCAATGGCATTCATGTTCACCTTTACAAATATTTTAAGGCTATAAAGTTTGTATCAGACTGACAACCTCAGCCTCTTTCTGTGTGTCACTAGTGGGAGGAATTCTGTAGACAGCTGGGGTTGATGGCAATCTCTCAGTCTACTCTGAAGCAAGTTCTGAGCTCTTGACAGATATTATTCCGACTTGCTTTGGAGGAGCAGGGCCCAAATGTGATGGCCAAAGTTCCTTGCAGTAACACAGAAAGGCTTAAAGAATTAGATGTCTAAAAATAGTAGTGGCTCTGACATTGAAATATATTATGTAGAGTATCAAGCTTGATGGATATTGTTATATATTGTGTCAAGAGAATAAGATTCAGTGTAGTTTTGTACCTCTGGAATTTTGCTATAAGCTGTCACTGAAGAAGAAACTGGTAGCCATATATTACTATTTAGCATATGCTACAGAAAAAGATTTCAGCATGTGTTGTATTAATGTTTATTTGTCATTTATTTTTTAAGTATAAGAGCTATGCCCAGGATGGAAAAGAGGAATTAAGTACAATTGAGAATTCATTGATTCTGTTTTCTACTAATAAAATGACCTCCAAACTGAAGGCAGTTTAGATCAAAACAAAACCTGTTGTAGGTTGTAGATTTGAGCATTGCAGACTAAAACTGAAAAGTACTCTGGGCTTAGACTGTTTTGAAGTGAAGATAATTCTCCAGCAATTGAAACTAGTGTGTATAATCCTTCCAGGGCTATGCTACTAGGGCTTTGTAAAATGTTGCTGTATCCAGCTAAGAACTTCTGGTAGCTTGTTGGTGTGTTATAGTTAGGGGAACACTTTTGTTGGTACATATTTGTTAATTAATTTCACATCAGTCAGCAAATAGGCAAATATTTTGGTGCAGGGCTGTATGTAATCGACTGTTCTGTAGCAAAAATCAATAAGTTATTAAATAAAGCAGCCATTGTCAACACCAGTGGAAGAACAGTGGGTACTACAATTATTACATATAACTGATGCCATCCTTTAAAAAAAAAAAAAAAAGGCATCTCCCTGTCTCATTAAAATCCTGCCTCTGAAACCACTTAGTTATCTGTTCCTTTACAAATACTGTACTACAATGGTGCTAAATTGCAGGGAACAAATTAACTCTCCATACATCCAGATTAGTGTTTTTCTGAAGTAAACACTGCCTACATGTTCAAAGTAAGAGCAGTGGCTTTGAAAAGGTGTTTGGGATAACTCTAATATTAGTTTTTACCACAGCAGTATCCTGATGGCAAACAGACACATCACAGCGTGTCACCTTTTGGCAGATAGCTGCTGGGCTGTAGTTTACACCCCTGCTGGCTCTGCTTGGGATTCCAGAGTGCAAATCTGGGTAGAATTTGCCTGGTTGTCTCCAAAGAACATTGCTGTGAAAGTAAATGGGAAATTCAGCAACAATTTTTATAATTGGGAGGAAAAGTAGGAGATCGTGCCAAATATGACTCAAAGCCAATTCTCAATTCCCATTTAAATATTAGTAGCCTGATACAGCTTAAAACATTTTATTGCTTTAAAAATCAAAAGTAACACTTTGTCAGATGTGAGAAGTATGAGTCAACTTTCTACTGGTTAATTTTAAATGGCACAAACCAATATTTTAAGAACATTTGTGACTAATTTAATGTTACTTCTTTGTTTAATTAGATGACCTTTAAGTACCAGCCCAAATTATTTTATAAATGTTTAGCTTTCCAGTAAAGCTATATCCAGATATCAGTCTTTTGATAGAAACCATCTGCAACATTTGAAGTTTCTGCATGTTCAAATTCTTATTCTTTTGCTTTCAGTATAAAAGCAACATTTTGTTTGTGGTTTTTGTTTTGCTGTTGTTTTTACCAATATTAACAACATGGCAACTAAATGAGATTTCAGGTCTGCAGCATGACACAGGCACAGAACTCAGATCATTAAAGTCAAGGCCAAGCATGGATAGCAACTTCAAATTAGACAACTGCTAAAATTCTTTGTAGGTCATGCACATTTTGGAATTGCAAGTACCATAGAAGGGAGATAAAAATCACACAGACGATGTACTGATTTAAAGATAATGGTTCCTACTGAACTTAGGTTTTAGACAGTAAAATCTGTATATTCCATAAAGTTATTGTGAAACCAGATAATTAATCATGTTTATAAGAATCATAAACCGACTCATGACTAGAAAGGTTGTAGTGATAATAGTTTCTCATCCCTCAATAATCAAAGAAACATTTTGCTGTAAGTTACTGGTCTAAAGCAGTAACAAATGTACCTTTCAGTCTCATAAGATCGTTCATTTTATCTCTTGAGGCTTCTGTTGATATTCCCTTTAACTATAGCAATATCTTATGAATTTAAAAGATAAGCTACTGACTAAACTATTTCTTACTGTGTCACCTGTTCAAGTTAGATTAAATAAACCAAAATATTCCATTACATGTGATGAAAGATACATAACTCCTGACAATAATAAATAGAGTTCAAAAGGGCTCTTGAGTTTTCTCTTATGTGGTTTGTGTGTGTCACTGTTAAACTTTAGGATAAACATCTGTTGTCTGTGTGGATTTTCCTTGATGGTTTGATGTCAGGTGCACAGATTAGGACTTAATCCTGCTAAACTCTGCTCAAAGAAATACCACCAGTGATCAAGGGCTACCCACAAGCCTTGATTTTCAGAATAGGACCCTCTCTGTTTTCTGAATTGAGAACGTAAATTGTTTAGTCTGAGTAGCTTGTGGCATGCAGTTGCTTCATATATAACTCATATGTAAATGATACTTGACACTAAGCAAACTTGCCTTTAATGTAATTGCTGACATTATAAATGGAAGAATTTCTTGAAAAGATAAAGCTAAAAGAGCTAAAGAGCCACGTGGCTTTTTCTCCCTCAGATACTTTCGTTAGATTTTTCAGCTGTGATGCTGGTATTATGTAAAAATGCAAAGGCATTTTATTAAACATTGTGGTAATATCTATATCTGTTCATGAAAAACACATTTTTAGTGTAGTATGCAATGTAGACATAGAAATCGCTTTTATGAAATATCTTTGGAGCTTAATGCAGCCTCAGGTTTTCTTGCTGTGGTTTGTATTTCCAGAATCTTGACTTTATCAAAGAAACCCCTGTGCGGGCCTCCTGATGCATATGTTTATCTTCTCCCAGTTTTGCTCTTTGTAAAGAGCTTGTGTTTCTCTGGTCTTAATGAGCCTACCTGTTTAAAACATTGGTGAGGCTGGTGTACCTTTACAGCCCGTTTCTCTAAAGTTTATCTGCTCAGTGGAGGTTTACAAATTCTTACTAATGCAAAATCAGGGCACTAATTTCTCCTGTTTTCACTTCACCCTGAGCACTTGAGTGGGGAGAGGGAACGTTATAAACGGGATGAAAAGCTTTATCATACTCACCCTGCAGAGCAGAGGATACGGAAGATCACAGCTATCTCTACCTCTTGGTTCTGGATCTTATTAATGTCATCAAGCAGTGAATCCTCTGTAGCTGTAGGCTGGACTTTTCCTGCTGTTAACAGGCCTCAGGATGAAGTGAAGTTCACCAAACTTTCTGCAGCTAAGTAAACTCAGCGTTACTCAAAAGTTTTCTCCGGAGCTTAAGACGACAACAAATGGGAGAGTGTTAGTACAACAACCCCACAGAGCTGTTTGATGTCTGCAAATTGACTGGAGTGTGAAAGTGTATCTCCTGGGGGCTGCCCCTCCTCCCGGCCATAACCTGCCCCTCTGACAGGGAGGTGAAGTCGCGCAGGCTGCAGCGCGGTGGCGGGGAGGTTCGGCTCTGCTCCCACCCTGCCTGCCCGTTCTTCTGCTGCATTAACCATAGCAAGCTCTGCCTTTGCTACCTGGCCTGTTCTTGTTATCTTTCGTGTGCGCTGGACAAATTGGAGATCAGGGAAGAGGAATGCAAAATGCCTTCTTACAGCACAGAACGTATAAGAAAACAGCCAGGCTAGAAAGAGAGAAGGGTGGTAGGAAAAGAACAAAACAAAACTCACTTTGCTTCGCCTGGATTTCGAACTAATTCTTTGTTTCATTTGGTGGTTAATAAAGAGGGAGCTCCTTTCCATGAAATGTGCTAAGGATGAATCTGGTACCTTTATATTAAAGGTATTAAACTATTTATAAAGATAGTAGAAACCTGGGAATTCAGCTTCAACAGATATCCTATTATAACAAATTGAACCTGAAGTGCTTGGGAAAACATAGCTTTAATATCTACAGACTTCTAGGTCTTCCCTGCCGTGAAAATTGTCTGTTGTTAGAGGATTTTTTTTCAGTAATGTGCAGTATTTAAGAACACCGCTGTTAATTAGCTCAATCACATTGCTTAGCTAATGTGACAAATGTTTTCAGAATGTCATTAAATTGTGAGTAAGAATGGATGGCAAGAAATAAATGTAAAATAACTTCTCTTTTTATTAGAGGTCCACAGCACTGCTATTTTTAAAAACCTTGGACAATAGTAAGAAGTTGAGCTAAAGACAAGAGATCAGTAGCCCCAGGGGTATTCTGGGGATATATAGGAATTACAAGTGACTACAGATGGAATCGTCATCTGAAAGTGATACTATATTAAGCAACTACAACACCAAGACATAAAATGCATTTTAGAAGATCACATGGTAAGGAGGTGGAGTTATTTTTCCCATTATTGCTACTTTACATTTTTTGGAAAGCACATCTGCTTGCCTATATGCCCTCTGTTTATCTATGAAATATGGGAGGAATAATAAGACACTTGGATGCCACAGTTTAGTGATGTTAAGACATGTCATAAGCATGGAAAAAAATTGGCATGTATTTTCTTCTAAGTGAAACCGAGGCACAGAGATTAAAACTGTCACAGGATGTTAAGGGTACATTTGGAACTGCAATGAAAGTTTCTGGCTTTCAGTCCCCTAAAGAAATAGGTGTCTTGTCTCAGTGAATTCCTGTTCATGGATCTTTGTGCAGCAGTGATGCCCACAAAGAAAGAGGAAGAAGAAAGATGTGAAGGGCACACTGCAGAGAGAGAATCATCCATGTATTCTTACAGCAAACAGCAGATTAGGGAGTAGGGCAGCATGAGTGTCAATCACCTACAGCACAGGGCAAAGATTTAAATTTTTTGTTCATTAAAAAATTATTCATACGGATCTGGAGCCTTTCTTCTAAAGGATCTCACAGAGCTTTTACAAATGAAAACTCTATTTAAATGTTTTCAAAGGTTTCCTTAAAGTTAATGGACCCTACTTAGAAAGCAAAAGCAACTTTAAAATATACATGAAGACCTATATCCTCTCTGACAGCAGCAGTACATGACGTTTGATGTATGAACTGAAACAAAACAGGGTGGCTGAAATGGCTGTGGGACTAAGGTAGCTCATGCCCTGGGTTTGCCAAAGGGTGGGCTAACACCACACTTTTGTTAAACAGTACAGTTCTATTTGGTGATGAAGAGTTACATTTTATTTGAAAAACAGTCTGTTCACAGAATAGTGCCACCTAACACCATATTAGGACATCAATTTGAATGGCTGGAGGAAAGAATGTGACCTATCCACCAGCCCTACACACCACAGAATCCTGCGTTGGAAGCCTTCCACCCAAGAGCTGGCTAGACTTAGCTCTCACATCCTTATGAAATGTCAAAGTCGATCTAAAATGGGGGTAGTTTGTGAATGTTTTTTAATGCCTCCCAGAAAATCTCTCTATTTGAAGTCTGATTTAGCACCAAGATGGTCAAAAAAAAAAAGGTTGACCTTTGTAATGCAAAAGCCTGTTCAAGGTTTCAGTGGTGGGTTTTCTGGGATGTAGTATTTTGGTACAGACTGGTTTTTGAGACAGAATTTCTATAAGATAATTAAATAGGTTTTGCAAGTCCTGGTTAAGTTTTGATTTGATATCTGCAAAATCAACCTCAGATACTTCAGTACTTTAGTTTTACTTAGCTAATTTATGATGTTGTTGACTTTTAAGTGCTCTTGGCCTGTTCTGGATCATGAACTTGGAAGTCTTTTAGCCACTAAGTAAAAACTTTATCCTGGAACTGAAAGCTGCTTTCCTAGGGGGGCTTACTGGAATTGGAAGCCGGTTTACTACAGTTTTCCAGACACCCAGCTGTAAGAAAAAATGAGTTAGAGAAAAAAAATGAGGTTGTAAAGTACGTTTTTAATACAACTATGTTGCACATCTTTTTATTTTAAAAGTCTGGGGTTTGGCTCATAGGAGAATATATTGCTTGTTTTCCTTTATGCTTTCTGTATCTATTTCCTGATACCTGTTGGAAAGAAAAGGGCAAGAAAAAGTGTATCTGCCACCTATCAGGAGATAAATCTAGAATGTTTATTCAGCAACAGTTTTGAAGTTCTTGTGAATAATCTAATTCTGATGTCATTGCAACAAGATGAAGCAAGTGTACGTAGATGTAACGTTATATGCTGTTGGTTGAGTAGATTCTTTGAACAATGTGTAAGTGAATTGTGAGATCCGAACCTTTTTCTTCCAGAATATCTTGGAAAACCTTGAGTAGCATGTAGTCCTAATTAAAATAAAAAATGCCAAATCAGCATCCTGAACAGCAGTAAGTCAAGATGGTCAAAAGTGGGTTAACAATTTTAGACTTTTAATTTCACTCATTTTTGGGAAAGTTCCAAATAAATCCTCAGTTTCCATTTGTGTTTTCCATAACTGATCCCTAATAGTCTTGCCAGATGACCAAGGAGTTGCCTCTGTGCTCTTCACATTGGTATTGCCTTCTTTGGATTTACTTTAGCTTTTCGGCTTGCTTTGTAAATTTGTTCTGCAGGTTTGGACAGTATGGAATTCACATAGCTGCAAAATGAACGCTGCTATAATATCTCGTTTGGACAGATCAGAGAATGCTGGAAGGAAGAATTAAATTGGTGATAAAAACTGCTAAGAAAGTGGAGGAGAAGGTTGTGAGAAACCAATTATCTTTCACATTTTCTATGTGAGAAGAGAATAAGTACTACTGCGGATTATTTCTTCAGCTATTCTGTGGCCCTGGGGTGTTATCCTTGTGATTTCTTTCAGGGAAGTTTCTTTGGTGACAGTACAGTTCGGAAGAGTACAAATGAGGAACAAAGAGCAGAACAAAAGTTGTTCTTATGAAATACCAGCAAAAAACAGAAAGCTTGCATCTTCTTTTTCTATTGAATATTGAACTTGTTAGACACCAATCTCCCCCCATATTCAAAATGAGGAAATTTTCCCGGACATGATATTCTTGTGCCTTCTTTTTCTTTTTCTATGCAAAGATTTCTGCTTTCTGCTTTTTCTTATTACCCTCAAGACATAAAAGGTAAGTAGGAAAAGCAGCAGTCAGAGATGTTGGTGCTAAATTTACTCAACACCCTCACAGAGCAGTGAGAAGGTACAAGTTTAAGTCAGAATTTCAAGCCCTTCTTTACTACATTTCTGCTACCTAGTTGCTGAACCCCATGATCCAGGGAGCCTTTTTGCAGGCTATCCAGATTTTCTTTTTTTTTTTTTTTTTTATTGTTACATGTCTTGTGCTTATTTGTGCTAATTAAACATGCTGCTACTGACTCAAAGGAGAACTTAAAGTCTTGGGTGTATATCCTGAATGAGGTCCTTGAAGGCATAGGGTGAGTATAGTTCTCAAGGAAGCAAATAACATTTCCTTATGCTTACTAATTTTGGAAGCTAAAGTCTAAATATGAAAATACGAATGGCTAACAAGTACATGTATTATAAATGCCGGTCCAATTTATCACTGCCTTCTATAAATTTGCCTTCAGAAAGGTCCTTGACATCTTTTAAGGTAAAACATCATACAGGCCAAGTGTTAACAGTCATACTAAGACAAATTCAGCTTGTACTTCTATCAGCATAAATACAAAGTTATAGAGTTGCCTTTCAGTAGGCCCTGGGGAGGAACAGCGCGCATCCACTGAAACTTCAAAATAATTAAAATTGCTGGTTTTGTTCTTTAAACATTAAAGTGAATGATGAAAATGAGGAAATGAGTGCTGGCAAGAGGTTAGCAAGAGGCAAACAGTGTGCAGCCATGTCCATGCAGCTATCCCTCTTCGCCTCCTTCGCTCATGACCTGCAACGCCCTGAACACTCTAGTCCTGGATCTTTGTGGAAAAGCAGTTACAAGCTGTGCCAAACTGTGTGATGCTTTTGTGCTCTGAATACATGTCCTCCAGGGGCTAGGATGAAACCACCACATTCATTTGCACTTGAGTAAAAACTACATTGTTTTTGCAGTCATTTGGCATCATGTTCAAAAAATATAAGGTCAAATTCAGCCCTAGTGTTGCAACACAAATGATTTCAATGGCATTTTGCCCACCTACATCAGAGCTGGATTTGGCCCATCATCTGGATCTACTTAGTGAATACTGTGCTAAATGTTCAATGCCTTGCACAGGGTTTTAGTTATGTGCTTACCATTGAATTAAATGGGAATTGTATTCTTAGGATCTTATCCAAATTATGAAACTGTAAGAACTGTATTTTTGTTAAAGTTTGTGCAGCACTAGCACACTAGAACTTAAATTGCAGTTGTAATGCTGGATGCACCTATAATACAGCTACTAAGCAGGACAAAATACCTCATTAGTGCTTCAATGAAGAGAAGACAACAGTAGCAAATAATGAAGAGATTAAACTTTCTGACATGGGATTACTTTGCTTCTGTTTCTGAATAAATGATGACTTCATACATTAAACAGAGTGAGTGTATAGTTTTCTTAAGTATTATCCTTTTAATTGCTTCAGAGCATATTTGAGGTTTTTCCTTTTGCATGGCAATGTCCAGAAAAAGTCTTGCTTTCTTCATCCTCAAGAATCCAAAATTATCCTGTTTATATTTCTACTTTTTTTTTTTTTAAGAAATGTGTTTTTAAATTTTGCCTAGTTTTATTAGTTAATGGATGTTTGCGAATTTTTGATAATCAAGAGGGCAACACAGCAAGATCAGAAGCTTTCAGAAATAGATTCACTATGTATCATCATGTGTCCAGCCAAAAGTGACCAAGTGGTCATATGTGTTTTTCACAGAAATTTAAATTTGCAAATACAGGATGTTTTTGCAAAAGCATTTCCTTTTCTTGGAAAAAAAAAATATACTTCCTGCAGATCTCTTAAGACGTTGGAAATGCTTTTATTTCCAACAGTCAAAATGTCTTCCTTTGACAGAAGACACTCTCATTGTCTCTAGCCTACCTAAACCAAGTGCTTGACACATATATCTTCAGGACCTTTCTGAAAACAGTGTGCCGATGGAGTACTGGAACAAGATTTTTCTTTCAGTTTCCAAGAATCTGATTTCTCTAAGCATGAAAGTTTTCTAGAAGAGAAATCAGCAAGAATTTCAACTTTAGAAAGGGATCTAAATTTCTTCTTGTCCACCCACTCTTGGCTGATACTGTTTCAGATTTGATTAAACCAAATAAAAGCAATGTTGTGAAATTACCTAGTTAGGCATTTGGGTTTAGATTTATCTTGTGGTTGCTTTCATGTAGTTGCAATTTGTCTGTCCTGTCTAGTTCTAGGTTAATCAATGGTGTCCATAAATCTTATAATTTGGGATTCTGTTTCATGATGTTGTAGCCTTCTTGAAGCTCTACAGATACATGAAATACTTATGTTAATCCTTTTTTCTCCCCTGCCTGGCAGCTCAGTAGCTTATAGGATGTGTGTATCATAAAAGAAAACATGGGCTGAGGGAGGAAGGATGTGGTGAACAAGTCAGGGGTGATATCTGAAACAATTACACATACAGAATACTGCTTAATCATGATAAAATGACCATCTAAGGTCAGTGGGACAACATATAGAAAAGGCTAACTCTACCTGAAGTTTTTCAAAACAAAGTAAATTAAGTAGAAATGCAAATGCATAAAACTGGCATTGGACTGTGGCAGTGAATGCAAGGGCATTTGAAATGAAAATCTTCATTCTGTAGAGGAGAGCTTTACTCCTGAGGATGTATGGTTGACAATACTGAGGATGACCAAGAACCAGTCAGGCAGAAGCCAGAGCAAGGATACTGAGTTAGTTGCGGCTTATGCCGCAAAATCAATGGCAGGAGAACAAGAGCTGTGAAGCCACCATGAGACATGGGTCTGGAGGATGCTTTGGAAGAGAGAACCGAAAAAGCAGGAAGCAGTAATTTTAACTACAATTCTCAGCATACACTATTATATTTTCCAAAATAACAAAAAACTTGGGAGATTTGATCTGGTGCATTACTATGATAAGCTTAGAACAGAGTACATTATTGACAGAAAGACACTCTGGAGGATTTTATGGTGTATCACCTAACGATAAAAGAAGCTAAATACCAAGCTGACTAGACACTCTTTAAAGTAATAATTCTAAAAGTATGACAGAAACTGGAGGTCATGTGTTGACCCTGATCTCTAATGCACAGGTAGTTCAACAAAGTTAACAGTTTTCTCCTGTAGCAGACCATGAAAACTTCGGGAGTGAAATATGTAATATATTTTATTTCTGGCTATAAGTAAAGTGAGGAAGAACTCACCATGGAATGCTCTTTGGATTTTCTGGTGAGTAGTAAGTGATCTAACCCAATTTTTTGAGAATGGAAGATGTTTTCAAGTACTTAGGTTATTCCAGTTGTTTATATTGAATACAGGAGAACTATTTGGTAGGAACTAATGTTATTGAAATGCATGTTCCCGTTTTAGAGTTCACACCTTAACACACAGGAAGAGAAAATAAGTTTAAGGTAATGTCATCTGTTCTACTGCACCTCCAATTACAGAACTAACCAATAATGGAAGAAATGTACCACTTTGAAAGTACAGAAGATTTGTATACTATTTGGATGAATGGGCAATGCCATTGTAGTACCAAATGACTGAGTGACTTTTGACAGAGGACCAGCAAAAAGGATTTGAATTGGTGAAGAAAGGATTTTTATGAACTAGATTGTATTTAAATTTCTAAATTGATCCTAGTCACTTGTGGCTTCTGTATGGGAAATTACTTTTATGCAATGCTAAAAGTTGCTGTGGGATTTGCACTTGAATAAATTGAGCTTGATTGGTGTGGAGTTTGGAGGCTACAAATTAAATGCTAAAGTCTTGGTGAAGACTATAAATTCTAGAGTATAAAAATAACATTTGTTATCTTTGCTAGTGGTTTATTATCCATTGCTTTCCCAGAGCTTTTTTTTGCACTTTTGGTTTCCTATGGCTTAGCAAAAGGCACTGATAATTTTCAGTCCTCTCTAGGTAGCTATTGTTGCAGTGTTGTTATATCTCTGCCTTCAATACAATATTCCTGGATATGAGGCATTTCTGAGCTGCAAGTAGAGACAGTGGAAGCCCAAAAGAAATGAAAAGAATTATGTGCCCATCCAGAGAGCAGAAAATGCTTGGCTCTTGATTAGAAAAAGTAGCCAGGAAAATAATTCCAAACTTAGTCCCTTTTGGAGAGAGCCTTGCTCAGTAATTAAGAAACTAAACAGTTTGTTCTTGTTGATTCCAAAAACAAGAGGTCATTCCTTTGTTGAGGACCTGGTGCAGAGATTTAAGAAACATCTCAGAAGGACGAAGGGAGCATTTGGAACTATCTCAGCATGTTTTATGCCTAATAGGGGATGGCCTGTGGAAGAGAAATAGCTCAGGACTTGAGAGATCTCCTTGCAGCTGACAGCTCTGGCTAAAAGTTGCTGATGAACTCAAAGAACAAGCAATGGTCTCTGGCAGAAATTTAGCAGAAAACCAACAAAACCTAGTCAGGAGACACACTATTTGAATTTCAAGAGTTTAGACAAAAATAAAAGTCCTACAGATATTTTTATCTAAAGAAAAGGGAAGAGTGGTAGGAAATGGGCTGTAATCAGAAGTCCAGGTATCAAAATCCACCATTTTTCACACTATCACCTTTTGTAGTGTGTCTTTTCTTCTGTTCATATTGTGTAGAAGCAGATTAAAACAGTCTTGTGCTAGCAGGTTGCTTATTTATAATGTCCTAATGAATAATTTAATTTCAACAAACAAGCTCTATAGTATGAGGCAGTTAGAGTCTTCAGGTATGATTATGCAGATGTATTGATCATCAGCACTCATAATTGTACTAGGAGGTAACTTCTGAGGCTATATACATGCTGCTTGAGCAGTATAATGCTCTAGCTGTATCATCACTGACTTGCTTTCAACAGCTGTTTAATTTGAACATCAACACTGTTTTGAGCATCAGGTCAATGGAGACCTATGTATACATTTTTCAGATATGCTATTAATCTACAAAGCATGACTAGCTGCTTTATACTGTCCCCCAAAATGCATCTAAGGAGGCTCAAAAACACAATGAACAACAGCAGTGATAACTGGAAGGAAGTGTAAACCCACAGGAACGTTTCTACTAAGTAGACAGTGGAATCAAACACATTAGGGCCCATACAGCTGCATTTTCAGAAATCACTTTCAGTTTCTGGGCAAAATTTCTTACAGAATTTTTAGACAATTCACTATATAAGTACCTGCACTTACATAGCCTCTAAAGACTAATGTAGAATAAAAATTACTTTGCAAATTTTGTGGAAATAAGATTACAGGATTTCTAGGGCTTCGACCTTTCAGCAGTTTACCCACTTGACCAGCACGCTATAGGACTATTTAATGCCTCATTGTGAGCAAATCACATTTTACATATATCCCTGATTTTGCCTTCTATTTTTCCTTTTACCAGATGACTTTTTAAAAATCTGGTTGCTCCCGTTTTATGCAGGTTGTGTGTATGACATGGAAGACTAACATCTCTCTCCCCTTCTTGCCATCTTTCTCCTATAAACCCCTTAAGTCAGGACCCCACTACAAAGGTCTTGCCTTCTCGTTGCAAATTCACATTCATTCAGACCCAGCTGCCTTGACAAGGCTATTGTACCCTTAAGGCTATATAGAATCTCTCCCTCCTCCAAGCAAGCTGCCTTGCCTTGGCCCTGCTCCCACATGCTGAGCCTGAAGAGCAGGTTCCAGTGCTGATTGTATTCTTGCATCAAAAGCTGCAAATCACCCAGGCTGCCAAGAGATGACCTCTGCAGCACACAGCAGGGACACAGTAGAATCACAGGATGTCCCGAGTTGGAAGTCATCCACAAGTATCATCGAGTCCAACTCCTGTCCCTGCACATGACAAGCCCACAGTTCACACCCTGTGTCTGAGGGTGTTGTCCAGTCTCTTGAACACTGTCAGGCTTGGGGTCATGACACCTCCCTGGGATAGCAGTGATATCCAGAAGGGATAAGTTGGAACTGCTTGCGTAGAAGTGCTTCAACTCAGGTGACCCATCACCATTGTTTGGGGAACTATTCAGGCTCTGCTTAGCAAGTCAGTTTGGAAACGTGCTCCAAAACCTTTGCTCGTGATAAGGTTTGAATGGTTACCAGCCTATACAGAGGAACATCTTTCAGGTCTATCTAGAGTGAAATGATTGGATGGTTCAGTGTATGAAAGGCACACTAAAAGTGAGAATTGCTTGTATCGTTAACAGACACATTCATATCAGTATTGTATGATATGTGTTTTCTTGGATAATTGTTTGATTACTTAGTTTTATTAAGATAGTTCAAAAACCACTGTGGCGTGTAACTACTAGTACAAGCTTGTAAGAGATTATTTTAGGGAGAGGTATAGTTACAGCGTATATTCTATATACTACAGTAATTGGTTCATAACTTTAAAAAATTGGAGTGTACTGCTAATACTTATGCTAATACCTAAGTTCTGTGATCATAAAAACAATTAATCTTTTCCTCAGTATCTCTTCTGCCTACTGGTATGTGCTATAATGTAAATGCATTGTGATTTTATTTTTCTCTGGCTTGAAAATTAATTAGGCTTTTTGCTTCCCATTGTGGCAGGAACATAGGGAAAGTCCTGTTTTTTCCTGTGGAGAGTGATTTCAAAGCTAGATATGTCACTTGACATTTCTTAAAATTACTTTCTCTGTTCCAAAGCAACTTAATTTACAGCTTTCTATATTTACAGTGTTTCATAAAAAGAAATTGTGTTTGACTTTGTTGGATAAAAGCTGAACAGCTTGAAGTGAGGTATCTTCAAAGTAAAAAGAATATTGTGCAAATACTTCAGAAAATCAAATAAAATAATCATAATCAAATGTTGCTAAACTGTTTGGATCCTACAAGCTAAACTCTAGTCAGACTGTACAAGGAAACTGCTGTGAAAGCTAGCATGGGTTTACTGGTGTTCTCTCTTCTGGGCCAAAAGCTTAGAGATTCGGATTCCAGCTAGAATCATTCCAAGAGCTTTGTGAACAAATTTAATCTTCTGCTTTTGATGCTGCTTCTTCTGCTTTTGATGCTGTTTTTTTTTTTTTTTTTTTTTTTTTTTTTTTTTTTTTTTTTTTTTTTTTTCTTTTAGTGAGGCTGTCATAACAGCCTTGGAAAGATTGAACTGCTTTGTGAGCATTCATGCCTATGATTGCTCAGCTTTGTGCTGCTACTTTATTTTAGGCAAACCTCTTCAGTTAATTTTTCATAATGCAGTGCTTCTTTTCACTAAGAATCTCTCGCTCTTGAGAAAAACACAGGGGAAAGAGAAGACTAGTATGCCTACTGAAAACTTTAAAGTATCAGAATATTTTTATATTGGCATTTCTTGCTGCAAACTCTATATTGACAGAAAGAGAGTCAATTTTGAGATGTGTTTCTTTGGGAAAAGTATGCATTTGCTATTTCAATATTCCCTTTCTTACATGGGTGTAGCATATTCAGAGATCACCCTTCTTCATCTTTGCTTTGTAATTGGGCTATGATGGTTCTGTGTGTAGAGGAGACATGATACAAGAAGAGACATTTTTTCACATCAGTGTTTTTTTTCTGTTGTTGTTGGTTGGTTGTTTTTTTTTTCTCTGCTTAGAGCATCATGGAGGTTCCTCTGTGTATCTGAAGCTTCACCCAAAAGGAACAGGGTATGACATTTTTGTCAGTATCTTGAACTAGACTAAGGGATATTACAATTCTATATCTCCTCTGTGTTACAATAGATGCTCTTGTAAACGAGGGGCTTTCAAGTATGAAGGTACTGTGGGAGGTGGTCAGAAACCTCCAGCCAAGGAGTAGAGGTGTAAGGGTGGCCTTGACCTTTCCACTAACACTTCAAAATCTGTAGGACTGGGAGACGGACTCTGATGTCTGTTCGTGACGATAACCACTTGCATCCTGTCCCACCCCTGAGTGTCCCAGTGTGGCAGGTGCACTCACCCTGATAAAGACCAGGGCTTCCAACATGGCAGACACTGGCTCTTCCGTGCCATTCTTTTTGCACCTCTTGTGCCCCACCGTGGCCATCGTCATATATGCACTTTGGTTGAGTGCTGACCGTCATGTACCTACCCAGGTAGAGTGACTTCAGTTGCGTACACCCCTTGGGCAGAGAAGCGAGAGAGGTGGGACCCTTCAGTCAACAGAGCCCAGAGAAGCTTGTGGACCGTGGCAATATATGACCACAGCTCCAATCCAACCAGGTTATAAATGGGGCCCCTGCCAGGGGTCACATTTGAGTTAGTCTTCTTAGAGTAGTGTGTCCACGATGGGTACCTCTCCCCTTAAAGTGGGATGCCATCTAAGGAAACTTCCTGGGATTTAGTGCTCTCATCTGTCCTCCCTGGTGAGTGGTTATTTCTTCTGGTTATTTCTTCTGCCTTGAGAGAGCCCTTATATCCTTTGGGTTAGCAATCATATCTTCCAGGCACCCCTGAGAGACTTCCCCTGTTGTGAGTGTGTGCACTTTGGATCATCATTCTTGTGTATCTACATGCAGTGATAATACCCTGACGGGTACAATGAACTTGTAGTAGGTTAAGTTACTGGAGTGTTGATTGATTTTGGATTGCTCCTCTTTTACTTGTTTTCTGTTGCCCGGTTTTGGCATTGTCACAAAATATAGTTTGTCTGAGCTTACCCTTTGCTTGAGTTGGTCCTGGTGCATCTCTGTGACACCCAGTTTTTCCTTATTTCTGAAGAGCCATTCAGGTTGCATTAGTGAATATAACATGAAGAGACAACTGCAGGTTATTTTTGTAGCTCTTCTAGTCTTTATTATTCTGTAAAGGAGTTTCAACATGGAGAGTGTTACTTTGTTTTGGAGGCATTCTGTATTATTGGTGTTTATTGGCATTTGTATCTTTTATATTTAATATAATAAATTTTAATAAGGATTTGATTTCTATAATTATTTTGACTACTTGATAAAGAATAAGATAAAGAGGATATTTCTTTTAAATGATCTGCTAGACTCAGAGTTTAGACTAGTTTTTAACCTTACAAATTGTTCTTTGTGATACTAGCTGAAAAAGCCATAGAGTTATAGGATATATTTAAAATTGCATGTATTTATCTCGTGTTACAGAGAAAGAGAAAACTTGAAAAATGATATCGTTTGAAAAAAAAGTCCACAAGCTGCTACTAGTTAGAATTCTGTATAATATGAAGCCCCTTTATAGTTATGGGAATGGAACATAAAGTATCCTTAATTACTGAACTTGTTTTTTTCAAATTCCGTAGTTTAAGATAAAAGTTGGGGTTCACATCTGAATCTTACAATGGCTTCCTCTCCTGTGGGACACATTAGCCATAGGTGGAAACCTCATGTTATGTGAAGTTTAGATACAGTTAAACCCACTGGAGACCTGATTGTGTCCCAGGTATATCAGTACATGTAAGCCAGAAATGTGTTGTATCTTTTCAGTCTTAACTTTGCACGTAGTAGGGTGGAGAGCTGCAGAAATCTGGAAAGATTTTTATGACCATGTGGTGACATTGCCTTTGGGACTGGTCTTTGCACAAACTTCTTTGCTTTGGAGGTGCTGGATGTCCTAGGATGAAGGTGCCCTAGTTTCCTAATCCTACACTTCTGCTTTGGATGACTGATGGTGCTTGCCATTCAATTTTCACCATTCTTGATCCCTGATACTGCAAATCAGTCAGTTCAAGAAGGAGGCAGTTTGAGATAGGATTCTAAATAATTTCTGTTGGAAGAATAGCTTTCATGTCTGTCCTAAGAAAAAAGAGCGTGGAATATGCAGATAGAAGGTGTCTGTCTTCTCTGTAAGCCCTGCATAAACAGAATTACTCCTCTCTTGGTTCATTGACTCCTGTGGGGTAGTCATTTGAGTTGGTAGAGTTTTGCCCACATTAAATGTGAATCTTAGTGATCTCCTTCTTATTCAAAATTATTACAGTCCATCTGAGTGTATTTACAGTTCCAACTAATTCTTTGCAGATTCTTTAAACTACATTATGTAATGTGTTTTTACTTTAGTTGCTTTTCTGAATCTCTAATATTCCTGCTAATTCTATTCTGAAAATAAAACATCTATGTAACATGACTATCATATTTTACATTTTTAGGACAGTTTCAAATGTAAAAAGCATGGCAAGGTGAATTGCATAATGGAATGAGGAATGCAGACCTGCCTCATTGTCCTCATGGGAAAATAATAATCATGAAGCCTAAGCTGAAGCCAACTGAAGTGACCTTGAAAAGGGAAGGGGAAGCCTTTCTATTGGCTACAGCTTAATTGTGTTCTGTACTTAAACAGTTTAAAAGCAGATTGCTTTCATCAGCATGAATGATGAATTTGCATTCCTTTTGAAATCTTGGGATCATCTATGTTATAAATTCATGTGTCAGGATGTAAAGTTTCTTTTGGTGTGCTTCTAAAGTAATTACTAAGAAAGCATACACTGGTTTTGGAACAGTGTGCCCTGGAGAAACAGATCTGGAATCCTTGGCGTTGCTCAGGGAGTTGGTTGAGTGAATTTGAACTAGCAGCCCAGGAAATGCACCAATAATGACATACAGTCAAACTCTAGGAATCAATTGAATTTTACATAAGGTTGTTGTGAACCGCTACAGAGAATCAGGGCAACGGCCATCCAGTCTTCTGTATTTATCTTTGTTATTGGCCATTTCTTCACAGAAAAGAAAAATAAATTGGGTTTTTGTGCCTGGTTTTCAAGGGTCAGTGCTGAGGGTACCACAGAAAAAGAAAATAAAGAACAGAATAAACCAGCAACAGCTTGCAGGCCTACACTCAACTTTTCTCCACAGTCAGGAGGACTTCTGATCCCAGTTAATTTGTTGGCCACTGCAGGAAGATAGGACATGTTTTGATATTTGAAGAAATACACAACTTCTATTAAAACCATGGCAATGATCAGAGAAAGCAAAAATGTCTAAGACTGTCTTTTTTCTTGACAAAATGATCATTAGATCATCTTACGGCCTTTTTTGAATTCCCATTGTCAATGATAAATATGTCCATGTATAACTAAGAGCTATTTCAGCATAGACTTTATTCAAAACCTCCTGGTGAGTATTTTGTGTAGGTTTGTCCGTTTATCTATACACAAAGGATCAGCTTTTGCAGACCCTGACCACAAAATTTTGGTGCTCCACATCCGGCTGCTGCAGTCTGTAGTTCAGGATCTCAAGGACATCTTGCTTTGTTGTTGTTTTCCTGATTTGATTTGGAGTTTCTAGCTAAACATAATTGAGAATGGTTACATTTTCTAGTTTAATTATGTATAGAACTAAAACTATTATGTGACTGAGTCTTTACAAGTGCAAAGAAAATCTGTTTGTTACCAAAATGTGACAAGAACCAGCTTGCTTCTTGTAGTGTCAGTCAAATCCAGAGCCCTCTGCCTCTATAATCACTACACAGTACCTCTGAGCTCAGCCTACTAGCTAAGTCCTACTTAGTATTAGCCTTCTGGGAAGAATATTGTCCATCCAAAGCAGAAGAACATGCATTCTTCTCTCAAAAATCATGTGTCTCTGCTAGGTCTTTTTGATGTCCTCTTCTACCCTCTTTGCCACTGCCTACCAATTTGGAATGACAGGCCTAAAGGAATGTCCATAGGAATCTAGAGTGTCGGAATTAAATTCAAGTCCCTTTGAATTCTGTCTTGTTTCAGGCCCAGCAGAAAAATTGATCATTCTATTTTTCAAAAAGCTCTGTACCTGCTTATAGTTCATCCTTTTTTTTTTTTTTCTGTAGGATTTTTTTCTTCCTGCAGAAGTATAGACTTCCAAGGGAGTCTGAGTACATTCTTTGGTTAGCGTATGCTGAAGTTTACACTATTGTTTTTGCTGTCTCAATAAACATAAAAGTAATATCCCAAAGTCTATTAAAATTCTTGAGTCCATTTCATTTTATTAGCATCAACATTTGGAGCCTCCTTTTTATTGCTTACAGCAAGAATACTAATTGACCTAAAGACAATTGAAATGTATATCAGTTCTTTTTTTCATAACAAAAAACATACTGTAACACTACAGTGGTTAACTCTTGCCTTCCTGCTTCAGGTAAAAGACATCCACTTTAGCAGTGCTTTGTCTGAATAAAGGTTAAGCAAAGTTTGCTGTAGGCACTGCCAGGTAGATTATATGCAATTTTTGTCTTCACCTACATAGTATAGTTTGGCTACAGATTTATCCTCCATGCCTTAAAAAAATAAAGTTCTAAGAAGAAAGAAAGAATTCTCAATCTTTGTTAAAAATAAAGGACTATCATCAATCAACTTCTCAGGAACATCCTGGACTGAAAAATTTCAAATTACATTAAAAACTTCAAATGTAATTCTGTATTTCTTTATATAGCAAAGGAGTCACTATAGTGACATTATAGCAGGGAGCTCCTGTTTATCCTCTGAATGTAGAGGTATATGTCTGGATACACCTGCTTGAGAAACCTGCACAAGAAGGCCACAAACAATTGAACAAATTTGAGATGCCTCATGCAAGACATGCTAGTGCTTTTTGTTGTAAAAATGAAGGAAATATGAGTCATTGCAACCCTAGAATGTAATGCCAGACAAATGAGAACCAGACCACAAACAATGAAGCCAAGTACATCATTATAGGTTGAGTAATGTGAACAACTTACATAAACTATGGCTGAAACTCAGGATTTAGCAAAAGAGCATCACCCTTAATTGCATCAAGGACAATTAAAAGCTCGTTAGTCTCCAAGTTGTCCATTAGGAATTAGAATCTTATCAATCTAAGTCGAAAATATTTAAGGAGGGCAATTTTTCATCTTGATTTAACTATTTTCCTTTATCTTACCTTTTTTCCTATGTTATGAATTGCCTTTCATTTATCCAGTCTTTTCCCCAAAATGGGGAAATAATTGCACTTTGTCTTCACCTAGTCTCCATCTCTAGCTAGATATTTCAGCCCAGAATCTTTCATTAAATCCTCTGTCTCTCTGAAGACCTTTCTTGTCTTACTAACAACAGTATTGTGAGCTCAGTGCTAGGTTCCTCCTTTTGTGGTCCATTGGTTCCACATAACGATAAGGCAGGTGATCCTAACACTCTCTTGAAACAAAACGTGCTATTGGTAGCTATAAGGTCCACAGGACTTGTGATGTCTTTGTTTCTACTTTTCAATTTAAAAAAGATAAAAAACACTTACCAAAACATCACCATTAGGCGTTTGCTGTCTGCACTGGATTAAGTCATTCACTAAGAAGCACCATTTATAAGATGCACTCCCACATGATGAAATAAACCACAGATTATCAAAGGCTTTAAGAGTTTTGGAAGACTCTGGATGAGACTGTGAAGAGAGGAGGCATCAAACTGAGAACAAAACTTAAGTCCTGCAAGACAATGTTGTAACACCTCCAGTGTGTTGTCACACAGTCACATTAAGAAACTCTCACTTCTCCTTAAGTTGCCTCAAAGACCATGGAAATTCTCTGGTGGCAGGAGGTAGCAGACACTGAAGTCCTACTAAGAAGAAATGCATCAGGGATTTCTCTAGTGTACATTTGAAGTGGTTGGCCATGTGATCTAAATGTGTGGAGGCAGACTATCCCATAAGACATTTAAGTGTGGCAAACACTCTCATGAGAGTCAGCTTAAGGGTTATAAAGATTTTCTGGAGATAATCCTAAAAATGTGAAAAGTCTACTCATTTATGAGCTCACGATGCTCTAACAAAAACAACAAAAAATGGCAGGAGATGATTTATAGGGGTCTAAGCACATTTGAAACAACTAGTGTCCAGCTAGCTGAAGAAGAGAGCCTTTTTTTTTTTAAGAAAGAGCTACACCAAATTAAGTCTGACAGTTGTGTGGTGAAAACATCCTTGGATTTCATAATCACAGGAGAAGTCATCATCAGAATTAATGTAGACAGGAATTTGTTTGCTGCCATCATGGATAATAAGCAGAACAGAACAAACAGTCTCTAAGCAGTAGCTAGTTCAACTTTTTACAGCTCAAGTTTTCCAGTTGCCATTTTAAATACCCAAATAATCTCACTTCTGAATTGTCTTCCTAACAGAGATTATAATAACAGGCACCACAGCATTCAACTGTGAGACGAGAGAGAAGGATTCATGGGCATCCACTGAAGAGATATTTAGTGGAAGTGACATGTTTTTACAGAGTTGTTGCAGCAGCTATTTTTCTCTACTGCCCTCAACACCTGCTTTGTTGTAGTCTAACTGTAATACTTGATTTCAGGTGTGAGAAGAGAGTTCAGAACCTGGCTTATTCTGTGACGTAAAGCAGAAGCTCTTACCTAGTTCAGGGAAACTGGAGTCCAAGAAGAAAAAGTTGGAGGCTTAAAACCATTAAATCATCAGATAGATGTAAATACCAACTTTGCTAAAGAATACTAAAATGAACAAGTTGTGCTACTTGTTTAGTAGCTCTCATCAAAGCATGTCTTGATAAGTCCTACTAGATAAAATAATCCACTGCAGAGAATTCTGACAAACTAGGCATTTGGTCTGGTTCTGCAGCTGGTTCATAATAACATCTGGTACAGTATGTTCTCTCTGGGTTGCCACAGAGAGAAGATTTGATAATATTGATTCAACTTGCTGGGTTCCAGATGTAACAAAAACTGAAATATTAGAGAATAGAAAACTAAACACAACACTTTTTTTAAGTGGAGGTAGCAAAGCATGCTCCTTGAACTGCTTGAGGAGCGAGATGTTCTTTTAAATCTGACAAAAAAACCCTTTGAGTTTACATTAAAATTCCAACAATGATTTCATTATGTGAATTCTGATTTCACTCATTTTCCAAAAATGACAGACCTACAACAGTTTTATGTTTTAATTGACAGTCACTGTTGCAGAGATGCATAACAATTCAATTGTAAATGCAATACTGGAAACTAATAACTATGGCAACTTTGTTATCCAATGTCGCAAATTCGTCTGGTTATTCAACAATGTGCACTTCTGATCCCTTCAAGTGTTCCTTGACAGTGGAGTGCTGCGAAGACTAATGAGAATCAAAACAACTACCAAGATACCTCTGTATCCTTAATAGACACCAATGGTTTCTGAATTAGAAAAAACGAAAAAATGGGGCTCAGCTGTACTATCTTAGAATGGACAATCGTAGATATAAAGANATATATATATATATATAATGGTTTACATTATATCATGTCCTGCTCATTGTGCATGTGTCTTTTTATCATATTAGGCCTTTACAGTCAAATTCCTAGACATGGAGGTAGATTCTAGATGAGGCATGGGCACAGAATCTTGCTGTCAAATTAGCCAAAGCATGGAGCCAAAATGCATGCTGGTCTTGGGTTTTTATGAGAGTTGCGGAAAGGCAGAGCATTTGGTATAAAACCTGTAGGTAAAAAGTTAATTAAGCAATATTTTTGTAATACACATGAAGTACTAGATGATTCTATAATGCAAACATACATTGTGAGTTATGGCTGCATGATCTTTGATCTAGAACTAGGAACCTTCAAACTGAATTTCATTTTATCATTCAACAGCAATCAACACTGTGCCTTCAAATACCCATTACCATGTAAAGATTACATATATATAGATTTACAAGATTTAGAATTTTATAAGTACATCTCATCTAACCTAAATGATTCACAGAGATTTCCAATATTTATTCCCAGCTTTGTAAGTACAATGAAGACGTCAACATATGGTCAGAACCACATAGACATTGTCAAGTGACAGTGGAAAGCATTCAGGACTAGGTTTTTTAACACTTGCCATCACTTATTGTTCAAAATATTTGACACTCAACAAATTCCACTAAGTGTTCTAAAATGGGAACTAAATTCATTCCAAAGCCACTTACTGGCTCTCAAGGAGGAAATGAGGGACTAGGATTATCCTTTAACACCAAGCCAAAATACCTCGTAATTCAGTGATCAGGGAACCTCTTCTAACAAACTCATATAATCAACTTCAAATTTGCTCATACAAAGCAGGGACATAAGTCAAAGTATTGCATATTTTAGAAAGAGCTTTAATGCCTAGAGGACTAAGTATACATCTTGCCTCAGCAATTTTTTGAATCAAAACTTTTGTTTTAGAATTCTGCAAGGTGGATTGCTCTGTTCCCATTAAGCAAGATATTAAATTCAATGAATTTTTTTAGTCTAATTGAGTTGTGATCCTTTTCATTCTCATTCCTCCATTTTGGTTGCACATTTTTTTATAGTATTCAGCATCAAAAATTTACTGGAAACTGAGGGAAAATATCTGTTTAGTTTTGGAGCTGTTACACAGATAATATATTTTGTGTTTTTAATTTGTTTTGGTTTTCTACCTTTTGTCATAGGAGTTCTATCCCTCTGGTTTTATTTACTTTTCATTTATGTGCCTGGAGAACTTCCTATGGTTTATGCTATAAAGTGTCTTGTTATTTCTTGCTTTATCCTTACAATTTCTGAATTTTAAGCATATTTTAGTCAATCTTTTCCTCCCAGTCTTCCCCATGAGCAGGTATCCTTTTACAGCTCTCTGTTCACTGGATTACATCTGAATACCACTTCCTTTAAGTTTATTGTTCTAACTGTTGGTAATGTAAACCATGAATAATGCTGCATTTTTGTTTTAAAAACATGTCAGGTTTCTTATATAGTTCCTTATCTCTTTAGTCCACTTGACTTCATTAACTAGCTCCTGGAGCTTCTTAGTTCACTCCTCTGAAATTGAGAGCCTGCACTGCAGAGCTGCTTTTGTTTGTCCTTCCATTTAAAGTAAAGCAACTCATGATCACTTTTTTTTTTTCATGGCCAGCTCTTTTATGATGGATTTTACTATTTGCCCAAACAAAGTCTAAAAGACCTTCACCTCTCATGGGTTCAGTCATCAGGTGATAGCTACCCCACTCAGAGCTAACTAGCCATATGTTTCTCGTAGACTGGATATCCAGTGTTATAGTCTCCCATAACAACATAAATTTGCAGCAGTATTTATTTGTCTCAAATAAAATTACTAAGATTTTTTTTTTTTAATTCAAACCTAGTCTAAAGGATTTACAGAGATTTCCAGCATTAATCCCAATAAACTTGTACCATAATTCTTCACCAGTGACTGATTTTTTGACTCACTTAGATTTTCTTCTACTTATATTAGATCTTATTCATGCTATCTGTCATCACGAGTGTTCAGTTTGGCACTTTCGTTCTTATGCTCGTCTGTTCCTCTAAATCCTACACCTATGCTTCAGGTACAGTAGCTGTTTGTTACTTTTGCCATCTCTGGTTTCATGTCCGACACTGGCAGCTCTTCATTCATTTTTCTCCCAGGTTCCTTGTGTTCATACAATAGAGGTTTCAGTTGTGTTCTATGAATCATGCCTAAAATTTCCTGGGAGCAAGTATCCCACACACATTTATTGTATACAGACTTGGCTTCTAGTTTCATTTTAACAAAAATGAGTCTTTGTCCCTTTCTCCAAATACCAGCAGAACACAGCTTATATTTTTTTTGTTCAGCAAGCATAGCACAAAATCAAATAATTTTCTAAGAGTATAGTCAGGCCCGGGACAGTGATTGCAGTAGGAATAAAATTAAAGTGTTAGTCAACATTTTTACTAGACAGGATTATTCCTTTTAATGCTAATTAAAATTAAAGCTGGATTGAGAAACAGTCAAGTTTTTGTCCCAAGTCACAAAAAACCCTCCAAAATTCTTATATCTGAAATGGATTTTTTTTTTTTTTTTTACAAATTTAAATATAAAAACTAGTCTATATTTGATGTCTTAGTGCCCTGCAGCAGAATCAGGAAACCTGGAAGAGTCAGCTCAGTGTCAGCAGGAAGGGCAGGAAGCTCTGTCATGTAAAGGGGCTGAACACGGGACCTTGAGTGCCCTGCCTTGCTCAAGGCTCTCCAGACTCACATTACTCGAAGACTTTATTTCCCAGCACTTTGCACACCCAACCCAAAACAATTTGCAAAATCAGAATTTACTGTTTTCATCTTGAGAACTGTGATTTTTAAAAATGAAAATATGACTTTCTGCTTGAAAATACATTCTGAAAGAAAGCTCCAGATCAGGCCTAATAAAAATGCCTTTCAGAAACTTCCCTCTTCTAATGGAAGTCTTAAGCCTATGTTATGTTCAGAAGCAGTTCAAACCCATCACTTCTGGCCACGTCTTGGGAAACAAGGACTGTTTAACTTGCATCAGTTGAAGGTTTTATTTCTGATAAAGGTTGAAAGCACTTCCCCTTCCTGGAACATCTCTCTCTGAGCCATTAACTTCCAGAGGCAACTGTCTGCAGCTGGTGAAAATTTGGGTTGCTCAGCTCATCTACCTTAAATATCACAGTACAATTAGACTTTTTCTAAGAATTTCCAAGAAGCTATATCTGGACTTCTAGGTCCGTACGAAAAGGAATCAATCTTAATGTTCAGCAGTGTTCTCAATACAGGAAAGAGCTAATTATAATTTTGTTGCTGGAATAACATATATGAAAGTCTGGCTCCAAACTGTGGTACAGTGCTCAAAAACAATAATGCTACAACTTGAATCAGCATTATCTAGCTGTGCAAGAAATTATTAGATAGCTAACAAAGTGATTGTGAAATCCTGACTGCTGGCAATATCTCTCTAAAAGATTTAAAGGCCACATGAATGGTTTAATAGCTGTAGTTTCATAATTAAAATAATATAAATAATTAAAATATTCATTGTAATAAATACAACTACAATTGTTAAAAATGTTACCGTGATACTTACCTAGATAGCTTGTTACCAGTCACTCCTTAGTTGCCAAACAATAGTGCGGTGAAAAACAATTCACGAATATTTTCAGTATTTTCAAAAAACGTTAGACAGATTTTTGGTTCATAAAGGTGGAAAACTACTTCCGCTCTTAACTACAATCAGTATAATTAATTAATACTATAATGTATGCTTATTTTTAACAGATGTTATTTTAATACATCAAATAATGCATATTTTAACATACCCATTTTTAGTGACACTCAATAAATGTAGCAAAGTATAAAAAATTAGGTTCTACCTAGTACAAACTTTTCCAGAAAGGATTATAAGTAGGAATTCCTAGTGGTGTTGGAAGGGCATCCTCTAAATACCTAGCTGTGAAATAGCACACGTTTGTTCACCTTCTAAATAAATAATTACCAAACAAACAGTTTTATATTATTTTATATAATTATATATAATTTTAATTATAATTTTAGAATTTATTATATACTTTTGTAAAATGCATATTACATATTTTATAACATAAATGAGTAACATATTTACAAACATATTTTAAAAAAATTATATTTAAAAACCATTATAGAACTGTGCAACTAAAAGATATTAATTTCCCATAATTCTGTTAATATGCAGTTCTGTAGACACATACAGAGAGACACAAAACACACCAGACAACAGACCAAGTGCAAAAGATCTGTCTACACCATTATATATTTACTTACAATTCCTCAAAATCTTTTAATGGATAACCTAATATCAGCAGAGCATTCCACTTCTAGCGGCCAGCAAATAAGAGCAGCCTTCTTATCAAAACCACCATATTGCCACTTGTGTCTACCTGGGTCTGTCTTTGAGAGCAGGCAGATAATAATAGTTTCAGCAACTTCACTGAACACACCAGACAAGTGGATTGTGGATTTGGCAAGACAGGTTAGAAAAGATGGGCTGCAATTGCTCACCTGACACTTGCTGACAGAAATAATAAGTAGAAAGACTCTTCTTCAGTGGGGTGACCACTGAGATGATAACTGGCAATGGTCTGTAGCTCAGAAAGAAAGGTAGGAGATGACACTGATGTTCTTCTCCCTGCTTCCTGAAGGGAATGGGGTGCTCTAAAGTCTTCTCTGAGGAGCAACTTATGCTGCAAGTACAGCTCATCCACCATGGGCTGTGTTCAGCCCCTGAGGAGCTGTAGCTCATAAATTACACAGAAGAGCCTTTCCAGAAACAAATGTGTGTTCCCACAACCACATTTAAAATTAGGCTGTTAAAATCTTCTCTGAGAAAGCTAAATGATACCCTTCCTATTTCTTGTTGGTCCTGCTTCTGCTCTTTAGGGACTTCTGATCTAACTTCGTATTGGTCATCTACCAAGGCCAGCCAACACAGCAACACCTCTCTTTGTCATTTAAGCCAAATATAACGTGAGAATATTAACTGAAAACTCCAGCTTTATTAAGGGGTTGGACAAATGAGTGATTATTTTGCTGACAGCTACTCTAGGTCACCAGCCAGGAATGATGAACCCTGTGGTGAATCTGATATTGGTTGGGACAGTTTTATTTGCCTTCACAGTTGTAACAGCTTAGGGCAGTGTATTAAGCAGGAGTTTAAAAGGATTAATCTGTTCCTTACCAGGCATTCTTGTGTGTTTAGTTACATTCAGATTCAGGACTTTAGCATAAATAAATGAAAAAACAAGTGCAGAAAAAATCAGGTTAATGACCGAGTTCTCATCTGAGTAATCATCCAGTGGTTACAAGATATGCCAGGTTTAGCAATAGGTCATAGTTCTGCAAACAAGATACTTTAATATAAGATTTGTTTTATCAGTTTTTCCTGTTTACTAAGGTTCTGGTCTTCAGATAACTCAAATAATTGTACTTGAGACAATTGCGTATGATGAGCCAACTCTGATGAAATAAAGAGCTTTTGAAATTTCCTCTTGCTTTCTCTAGAGATTTCTATTATAAAAATGGGTTATGATATTACCCTAAGAGAACTTGGTATAGGAGGAGCTTTAAAAACAAAACTTTTTTTTTTTTTTTTTAATTTCCTTTCCAAAGTAGCAATTTGAGAAAGAATTCTGGCAGAAACAGTTATATCATGAATACTCACAGTATGTCCAAGATAACCAATTGCATTATTTTACGTTATATATTTTGCTGCATGATAAAAACTATATTTTTGGGGATGAAAACTTGAAACTTGGAACTGCTGTAATTCTTTGTTTTCACATGTTCATTGCTTTAAATGTGATGAAATGTCCCACATTAACATCTCAGCCAAAGGAAACCTAAAGAGGTTTTATCACTTTTCTGTTCAGATATAAAAGGGGGGGGACAAATCCTCCCGTTCAAAAACTACTTTTAGTGGAGTTACCAACCATTTGCCAGATAAATTAAAATCCTAAATGCCTAAAGATTGCAAACTTGTTCTAGTATCTGACCCCAGCTCCTTTGTGATTGCACGAATGGAAAATTTCCACTGCATCTTACCCTACCTGACACTGCTTAGTGTCCCAGAATTTTCTGTGCTGCTGTAACAGATTGATTGAAATAAAGTCACAGAATCATCCTGAGTGCCATGGACATCCAAGACAGCTAAAAGCTGATAATGGAACCCACTATCCCCCCTAACCACGGTAAGGGGCTTTTACTAACTCATGTTTTGCTAACCATGGACTATATCTACAACAGTGTCAGTGAGGGCTTGCTGGACTGACCCTAGAAAAAGGCCTTTGTGATGTTCTTGGTCCTGCCCACCTCCCTGACTCCTGAAATTCAGAACTTCACTCTAAGCCTCTCACTGAAACGCTTTAACACCTTCCTCCTTCTCCTTCTATCTCCAGCTGCATGTCCCTTCTTCCACTCTTTGTGCTAAACCTTACATATATGGATTAACTCCGAAACCGAATAAATCTCTATCAGCAATGCAGATTGATTTACTGCAGGAAGCATAATTATGATTTCCTGACTTAACATTGTCCTGTATTTCATGTTTGGTATTCTAGTTACGCTAGATATCTTACCGGCATCCTACCTGGAGCTCACCAAGAACTGGCCAAATGGATAGTTTCTCTTTATGACCCTATTCCTCCTCCTGCAGTGTTTTCTGTTTCTTTTGTTATTTTTATTCCTGAGGTAGATGCAAAAGTCCAGTGATGGAAAACTGAGTGTGAAACCGGGGCTTTAAGCAACTCTGTGTCTGTGGAAAAAAAAGAAAAAAGTCATTTTATTACTAAACGTTTAAACTTTTCATTACATAAAATGGTCTAAAAAGGGCGTATTTTTTAAAAACATAAAATTGGAGTTTTGGACTCTCATCAATTTTTTTGACAGGAGATACTAATACAAAATATATTTCCAAAACACTGGCACTAGGGAGCCCTTAAGCAATTGTATATTTAAGATACTCCCTATCCTTCTGCCTTCCACTTGCCATTTTGCTGAACAAGCCAGTTTCAACTGTTCAAGACTTTTCAGAAAATATCACAAAGAATGCAACTTCATTACTATTGTACAGGAAGCCATGATAAGTGGGTGTAATTGGTTCCCAATAATTCTCAAAGGAGAATAAAACACAGACTCTTCCTATATGTCTGTTCTGAATAGACTTGCCAAAGGAGCAAGGTAAATCAGGTGATGCTGAGAAGCTAGAAAAAGACCCATTGCACAGCTAGCTAGTTGAAAGAACGGAGGTGGACATAACTACTTTAAGCTGGTTACTCCCTCTGCTGTGGTAATAGTGCAGAGAACATTACAAGTATGTATGAAAATAACAGAAAAAGACCACATGAAAGTAGAATTTGTAATACAGAGGATAACCTGGCAAACAAGATTCAGTAGCAATGGGTCTGCTGGGTGCCCATTGTAGAGACTTCCCTCCTACCAGAGAAATCAGTGCTGGCAGGAGAGGAGAGAGCTCAGCTCACCACCCCAGGCGGGACGTGTGTCCTTCCTAGAGGTGCCTGTCCTATCTGCTCCTGCAACCTGGTGCTGGAGACTCCAGGAACTACATCCATACTCTGACGAAGTGCTTACTGACATACAATCTGAAGTTCCTTGATGTAGTTTTACTCTGTTGCTCATTTTGGCTATGAGAAACTGTTTTTCTTCTCCATCACGTTTTATGTAAATCTTATGTTACTATACGCTAGCATACTCCTTGCTTTTTAATTGCAGATAAAACTATTATTTATTGACAGCAAGTGAAACCTGTAATGTAGCTCAGAGTTTACTTGAATATTGCTCAATTTGCTAAATGATTGGTCTGAAATGTATCACGGTGAAGTTGGCAGTTCATTCTTTCTATGGAGGCGAGAAGCTGCAGTAAACTTCAGGGACTTCAGTCAGCCTCCCCATGTGCAACTGTGGAGAAACCTTAGGGCTTCCTGGTGCAATCTCATCCCTGGACTCCTCAGCCACCTCTTCCCAGCCTCATCTTCTGGGCACCACCCTGCAAGGCACGTGCCCAAGGGCTAAGCCCTTGGAAGCTTGACAACGAATCATTTTTGTATGGGTAAAAGAAGGTGAAGCATATATCCAGGTAAGGTGGGAAAACCCCACTATAGACCAACACCATCTAACATACACCACGCATCACTGGTTTAAATGAACTCTTGCCAAAAACTCTTCAAGGTGTAAAGGTCTGTTCTTTTCTCATTATTCTCTCCCTTCTTTGGACCAAAGTCATGCAGTAGCAGCTATTAACAGCTGGAAACTGAAATGGAAGTTACCCTATACTCTCATTTTGAGTGTTATACCTTAAAAAAGAAATGAAAAAGAAATGTTTACACATTTAGAAGTATTTTAGTTTTTCTTTTTAGTTTAATATTTTGGGAACCTTGCCAGAACATACAGGAAAATAAAAATATATTGAAGAAGCATATAGTGTAGTAAATCTGCCAGAGAAATATTTTCTACACCAACCACTATGAAATCTTGTTTAAAATCTCAGCGTTTCTGATCTGCCAAAGCCACGCTTAGGAAACTTTAGTGTGTGTAACCAATGCTTATCCATTGAGTTACAAGGATCCTGGCAGACATGACCACAGATGTATTTTATACAGGTCAATAATCTAGGAATAGAACCACCTGAAAATACCTGCAGAGAGTATTTAAGTGAAATGGTGATGAAGTTTTGATTTGTATCAGAATGATGTTGTGGTCTGAAAAATGCAAAAGGACAACAAGCTGACAGGCTGTCCAAGTGCCTTTCCATTTTTGTGGTGATCAGAGAAGGAAGTAATTGCTGAGAATATCTGGTTAGAAGAGAAATGGGAAAGGAGACAAAAAGAATACCAGGTGTTGCTGATTTTTACATAAAGTGTAGAAGTTCCCCAGAGGTCTTTGAGGTCCTTTTCCCACAGCAGGGCAAGAGTTGTGCGTTTTGTGTGCCTGCCTACACAGCTTGCATTGCTGTGGTCTTTTGCAGGCAGATTTTTTCAGGGATTTTAGCTTGTGTCAGCTGGATAAATGTGCATCAATGCTGAGCACTTTGTCATGCATGATTCCTGTTTTCAGCAGGCGATGTCTTTGAAGCTCATGAAGGGGTATAATAAGATATTTGGGAATTCGTTTGTGGGCTTTTCACCTGGAAAGGGTGTAAGCACTTAGTGCTCCTTTCAGAAAAGCACCTCTGAGCATGTCCTGTATGTCCTCCCCAGAAGAGGGCTACAAAGGTGGTGAAGGGTGTGGAGGAGAAGCCATATGAGGAGCAGCTAAAGTCACTTGGTTTGTTCAGGCTGGAGTAGAGGAGACTGAGAGGAGACCTCATGGGGCTACAGCTTCCTCACAAGGGGAGGAGGAGGAGCAGGCACTGATCTCTTTTCTCTGGTGACCGATGACAGAACCCGAGGGAATGGCAGGAAGATGTGCCAGGGGAGGTTTAGGTTGGACATGAGGAAAAGGTTCTTCCCCCAGAGGGTGCTGGACACTGGAACAGGCTCCGCAGGGAGGTGTCACAGCCCCAAGCCTGGCAGTGTTCAAGAAGGGACTGGAAAACACCCTCAGGCACAGCGTGAGTTTTGGGGTTTTCCTGTGCAGGGACAGGAGCTGGACTCGATGATCTTTGCGGGTCCCTTCCAACTCAGGCCATTCTATGATTCTGTGATTTTTCCAGGCATACTGCCAGGTGCTCTGAGTTCTGACAAAGCGAGAGGTGATCAAATATGTCAAAGAAATAACTAATTTTACTGGAATGCTTGCAACAGCTTTTTTTTTTTTTTNTTTTTTTTTTTCTTTTTATCCCCAGAACCGGTTGAAGCTCCGAGTGAACTTTAGCAGTGAATATTTCATAGCTTTGCATAATTTCTGATGTTCACAGTTACCTCAAACAAATTCCCTTCAGTAAACCTAAGTGGTCAGAAATTTAATTCAAGAATTTTAGAAGATGAAGCATTAACTTCTCCCAACTCCCAGTCCAGCAGACAACTGGAACTGCCTAGGGGTCTTCAATTCTAGATCAGTGAAGTAAAGCCTTTGTTTTCAAATGTGGGCAATGTATATACAGGAATACCCTTGGGCCTTCAGACAAGGTGTCTGAGCACATATCTGAGTGACTGAATGTTAGAGCAAGTGTCTCAAATTAAAGACACATACTTGGGAACCGGAGAGTCCTCAGGTTGTCATGAATCAAACCCCATGTTCTAATGGAGAAAACCTGCAGGTGCTGTGGAAGATAACTCTCATTCATCCAGTGTGATAGAGCAAAAATAGCTAATGACTCTGGCAGCTGGAATGGCTGAAGCTATGTACTTGGTTCCCTATATGATGTACTGGACATGGTGTATAAGTGAAGCTGGTGCGACTTTAAACACCCGCGAGGCCCCTGGAGGCCATCTGGACTCCAGGTGGGAAAGGACGAGGAAGCTGAAAGATACGTTTCCTTCTAATC
Source organism: Pampusana beccarii (assembly GCA_013399365.1). NCBI lineage: Eukaryota > Metazoa > Chordata > Aves > Columbiformes > Columbidae > Pampusana > Pampusana beccarii. The sequence continues at coordinate 36,303 of VWYH01005555.1, read as the reverse complement.
CTCTGCAGTCCCATTCTCTGGGAAAAGTACAACGTGCCAAGGTGGGTGTGATAACACGCCTGAAGCCATCACCATAACTGTGCCTGCTCTGAGTGCCTCACAGTTCAAAATTGAGTGTGACACTTTCTCAGGGATTCTGCAGCTGTGGAAGACTGTTCCCCACCCAGGATACTCTACAGTGTACTTACAGTACACGAGATACTTCTTTATTTTTCTTATGTTGTCACAAATCTCAAAAATGTGCTCCAATTACTCACCTGTACTTCCGCTTGTGTGCACCTATATTGCCCTTTTTTTAAATTTGACTGTAATTACTTTCAAAGTTAGAGCTCTAAACCAAGCGAGATGTGCATATTCCAGGGACTCCAGCTGAGCCCTAAAAAGATAATTTTATTTTATTTTATAGAAATAAAGAGAGAACTAGAGATCGCTGGAGGGGTTTTCTGCTATGCGTACCACAAAAGAAGGTGTTTTTGTCAAAAAGGTACACATATGATCTCATATTTTCAACATAATCAAAGATCTTGTTTAATTGCACTTGTGCTGGTGTAAATCTCAAGCAATTTACTTAGAAGTGATGTAGTATTTCTGGTGTAATTTCTTGCAAGACAGATCATTATCAGCTGCCGTTAACTGCACGCTCTCTTGTTTAAATGTAGGTACCTCAAGAAGTACAATTTCTCTCAGTACAGGGTGTTTTTTCTTAACCTTCTCCTTTTTTTTTTCCCCAGTGCACTGCAACTTTTTCAAAATAATAACTTCAGTGATAAAATTTATAATTGTTGCCTTTCAATCTAAATACACTAAATTTCCCAAAATTTGAAAGACAAACAGAACAAAACAAAAAGAATGAAAAAACCCAAACCATAAAACTCTGAAACCATTGGAGCTAGCTATAACAGTATAAGAATTCATCTTATGCCATAGTTTCATATCTGAGAAGGACTCAAGTCACATCATTTGATCCAGATGTGGGTCTAAAGCATCCTCATTACAGACTCAGGAAACACTAAAATTTCAGACTGTTTCCACAGTGTTTACTTGGCCAAGTTGTACAGATGTGTTATTTTCTATTCCTGGTTTCCTTATTAAATGGAAACCTTCATGTATCATTTTGTTATTTATACTCTACCATAAAAACTACAGGATATACAATGTGCAGAGTTAAAACTGAAGATGTTAAAGCTTAGCATTTGGCTTTCCTGACTTTTGAGTGCCTGTTGCTTTTTGTGTTAGCTTGCATGTATTTTCTTACGTAAATGTACTTGTTTTATGGAAACTGTAAGAGCTGCAAGGCCACTTTTGGCTCTCTTAAAACTGTTACTCTGTTACCTCCTTGTTCTTTAGAAGCGATTTCATGTGTGTTTATGGCACATCCCAGAATTGAATTCTGACCAAATGGTTAAATAAACAGTGATTATTCTAATTGACTAGTATGAAGCCTGCTGTAAGGAAAAGGGAGAATCTGTTATTCAGTTTTGCCATTGCTTGCTTTAAATCTCAGTTTGGATGTTGTAATAGATGGGAAAGGACTTTTATATGCAGTCCTGTTCTGGCTACATGCATTATTCCATCACTGAACTTGGACGAGGAGGTTTTGGGGCGTTAATCCCCAGGAAGCAGCGCTGGGCGTTCCCTCTGCTGGCATCCACCCTCAGCTCGGCCTGCGCCACCTGGGGAGCAGCCGGCTCAGGGTCCTCATCCTTCACCCAGTTCAATCCCACTTCTCCTCTGACACCTGCACCTCACCCCAGCCCCACCAAGGTTGATTTGACAGAAGAGAGAAGGGGAGAGTGAAAGAGGAAAAGGGGAGGGAGAAAAGAAGGGGGAAATTGAGGAAAGAAGAAAAAGGAAAAGGAAGAGGAGAAGAGGAAGGGAAGGGAAGGGAAGGGAAGGGAAGGGAAGGGAAGGGAAGGGAAGGGAAGGGAAGGGAAG